>NCQV01098562.1:738-12262 GCA_002740545.1 Lophocereus schottii
ACATTTATCACAAGTGTAGGTAGATATATATTACCCACACTTACAGGCGTAGAAGAAGGATCAATTACCCACATGTCAAGTGTGGTTGAATCAAACATTGCCCACATATAGGAGTGCAGAAAGCTCTCTTTTCCGCCACACTTAAAAATATTGTTATCATTTTCTCTTTTTTTTTTAAAAAATAATGCTCATAATTAATATAGAATTTAATAATTTAAATAATAATAAACTTACTGTTCTTTTTTCTAAGTACTAAATTCCATATTAATTACAAGCACTGGTATATAAAAATTGTGAAAAGTTCGCAATAAAACCAAAACTATAACACATCAAAAGTATTACACATCAAACTAGATCAAAGTTTCTACAATCATTGAATTTAATCAATTTATCATTAATGCCTTCAATCTGTCTGCATCATCCATGCATACAAAGTAACGACTACAGACAGAGTTGTATTAATTTTTGTACTACCTTTACACAAACGAGTTATGTAATAAAGTAATAACGTCGACTAATTAGAGTCACTGCTATATACAAATGTACAACTTCAAAGATAAGAACTAATTTAATGTTCATTGTGTCCATCCAGATGCACTGTGGCATGTAACCTGTCAGGCAATTTAGAGAGATGAAAAAAGAAACATTAGGAAAAAAAAAAGAAATAATTTGAGAGACTTAAAAAGAGAACATAAGTATGAATGAAAAAGCAAAAATATCCACAGCCATATACACTGAGGGAACAAGACAGTGCATCATATGACATGCAATCGTTGAGGAAGGAAAACGTAGCAATATCCTGCAGAGTAGTGCAACAACAGTAGTTGCAACCAAGTTGGCATATGTACTAGTTGTCTTCATTTTACTTCACTGCTTAGTTTAATTTACGCCTCCTAGCCCTAGGAATTCACTGCTTAGCAAAAACACCCAAGGAAAAAATAAAATAGAACATAGTATGAAAAAAGCAAACAGCTACACTGAATAACAGAACCACGAATATACAAGGATAAAGTCATAACTACATCGAATGACAGCAAACAGCAAGCCCTGCCCTTCTATTTCTGTGTATGATCAAGAAACACACATGCATCAAAAGCACAAGAAAGTCCCAACAAGCCATACTGAGCAGAAAGGCCACAATCAGAGTATATCCCAAAAAAATAGGACATAACTGCAAAGCTTCACACCAAAAGTATATCCCAAAAAAACAGGACATAACTGCCAAGCTTCGAATTCAAACTCTCTAGCAAAATCAGACACCCATTCAGCATTTAGGCAACCAAAATTTGACAATAGTAATGATATTAACTCCAAGTTCCCACCAATTCCAGCTCTAGAGGTTTTTTTTTTTTTTTTAAGATAAGGAAAAAATGACAGAATGAAAAATTCCGGCTCTAGAGTTAACAAAATAAACCTAATCCTTTATATTATTTACGTGTTTGCTAAACTTATTTGCGAAAAATACAAAATAAACAAATTGAAGCTAATTTCAGCACCTGCACAACGTAAATTCTAAGCTCTCAATGATGACATATCAAACAATTACAACATACAAGCTAAGGTTAACAAACTAAAACTTCCCTATAATCGACATCCCAAGTTCAAAAAAGTTGGAAGCTAGATAACTTCAACTTTCACAATTAATAATACAGAGTTAAAATTATAAAAATTTCATACCAAACAAAAATGAGCACAGAAGTTAGAAGACTAGAAGCTGAGAGGTAGAAGACTCAAAGTCAGTGTCGAGCTCGAACTGTTCGAATGGAACTGAGCTTCGGTGACCCGGCGGAAAGAGGCAAAGCGACAGTTCGTGTTCGAATGAAACTGTTTGGTTTATGATTCATTCCCTTTGATTTGTTTTCTATTCTTATACTGACCCCTGATTGTTACTCATTTTCCATTCGAGAATCAAATCCCCCTCCCCCCAAAAAAGAACTAAAAAAAAGTTAGTTATTTTTCTGGTTTTTGTATGAGGTTAAAAAAGGGAGGGGAGGCATTTACTTTGGCATATGGGTAGGCAAACAAATAATTATGGGGTAGATATGCAGGAATGGAGCTTCATCAATGGGTTGGTATGAGTCTTCTTATCTCTGGAAGCATATTATGGATTGATCAAGCTCATAGATGATATCCAAGGGTTTGGCATAGCTGTTTTGGGATAATTTGCAGTAGCGTACTCAACCTGAGCAGAGTGTAAGCTTTTGTGGACTTTTGCTTGGCTTGTTAATTATCCATAGCTAAGATTGACGCTAAGTTGAAACAACTAAATAACATCAGTAAACACGGTAAACAACTAACAAAAACAAAAGAAATGAATACATATAGTTCAATTTTGTTTTGTCTTTTTTAAAAATGAACAGTGTTCATCTCATAACGCTGTACCAATATTTGCTAATACCTCATGGGAATAGAATAAGATATTAAATAGTACTCGTGCCAGAAGCAATCATATATATGACCAAAGCAGGGAATATAAATATGCTGAAACAACTAATTAGATGCTCAAATTGTGCTCAGGAAGACAACTCAGAAGCTTAACCTATGACCCTAATTATCATAACTACCAAGCTGTTTACAGGGCACAAGGATTCCATTTAAGTGATTTAAGAGACAGAATACATAACTTCATCTTCAGGAAAACCGGATATTGTTTTCCTCATTTCAGTAACTCACTTTAGCTACAATATTCACTCATTCCCTACTCTCTATGCCCTTTGAATCAATCAAATTTTGAACAATAAGTTACTCCAGAGCAATGTTTGCCAAGTTAAGCTACAATACATTATTAGATATAAATCAGCTTAACAAAAAAAAAAATTCAACACCAATACATGCAATTTGCCAATTTCACTAGTTGCCATCAAAGTGCTCCACTTGAATGTCACATTAAAATTAAATCACACATGAAGAAGGAGGCACACCTCATTGAGTTTGCCCAATTCAACAGATTACAATGGAGACAGATTTCAACGTGATTGCGAATTTCTAGAAAGAGTCACCCAATCTGCTGGCTACAGGGACAGTGTCACACAATCTGGCTGCAAATCAAACAATAGTTAGGGTTTCTTAGCCGCTAAATTCAGATTCGTTTCGTGAGAGGAAGAAAGAGAATTATACAACACAGCAAGGGGAATCTGACTTACACGATTTGCACGGTTGGGATTTTGAGAGAGATTGACGATGGTTGAGCACCTGAAATTTGGAAAGCTTTTCGATTCAGCCACAAACAAGCTTCAATTGCTACCGAAAATGGTGGAATCACCATAAACACGACCCAAACTTAGGGCGAAATAGGGGAAGAAAAGGAGCACGAACAGCCAAATGAACCCATCTATGGACGAATTCGAAACCCAAAATCATAAACTTCAACTCAATACTGATGAATTCAACATCAAATGCATGAAATTTTCGGCTAGAAACGGATCTAAAAAACAAAATCAAAGCAGAAAAGTCGAAATGAAACCCTAAAAATCTCTCAAACTGAGCTCGAAATTACTGCTAAAATTATCTAGAGCTCGAATTGAAACTAACTAAACCTAAAGACCCGATTATACCTCGCTCCTCTTCGCCTCTGCTCGACCGTCGGTCTGAGAGTTTGAGGGAGACGATGGGGCTGATGTTGTGCTCGCGGTGAGTGGAGTGTTGATGGTGGTGAAGATGGTGTTGTGAAGATGAGGGCGCTGTGATGGCTCTGTGAGTTCGAGCGAGAGAGATGAGTTAGAGAGAGATGAAGTGAGATGAAGGCGGGCGAACGGTGAGGGCTTCACTGTTGCCCGAAAGGACAGAGAAAGCGAGGGATGGGGGAAAGATCGAGCACATGCCGCACGCGTGAGCAGGTTGGAATTTTTAGGTTTTGTTTTATTTTTTTGCTTTTGTCATGTTTTTTTTCCAAGTTATTCAACACCTATAAAATTCAATAAAATTAAATAAAAATTTAAAAATAATAATTATTACGAGCATAAATCTGGTATAAAATTATCATAAAAATATCAAAATTTTCTTCTTTTTCCCACTATCCACATCAAATAATTATGTTATTGCCTCAAATTTATGTTATTGCCTCAAATAATTAAATTGCACAAAAAATATAAAAAATATTTAAATTTGTCTATCGAATTATGGATGTTATAAATTGTCCTTAGTTAATAAATGTAGAAGGAGATTTATGAGTTTCCTACACTTATGAAGTACAGAGCTGAAAAGTTCCGGATTTTTCTTCCCATACTTCCTTAAGTGTGGTTAGATAAGTGTGGGCATATACATCATTTTTTGTAGTAAGTACAAATAAAAACAGTTAACATTCAAGAAATATAGACTATGTTATAAGATCATAATTTGATTACATCCTCGTCAAAAAAAAAATAAAAAACTGGAAACACAGAGAAATTAAAAAAAAATCCAAATTTGACAAAAAAAACCAATTAAGATCAAATCCCCACCAAAACAAAAAGTAAAAAACTACAACTGAGCATCCAATCACAAAAGTACTAAACCCAAAAAATAGTTACCAATTATAGGTACGCAAAGTACTTAACCACAATAGTCCTTGTAAGGATAAGGTTGTGACCAACTTAGTTCACCTATCTGTACTCCTCAGCGGCAACCATTGGCACCGTAGAGCTATCAAACACAAACAAAGGCAAGTGCATATAATTAAACAATCTTCTCCCTTTGGGAGTTTTGGGGGTGATTTCAAAGAAAGGCACATAAGCATACCAATTGATTTGGAACTCACATGATACTATCAACCATAAAAGCATTACTAACTAAATTAGCTAGCTATACTATACTTCTTTATTCATTTTTCAACAGCGAACACATTACCAACTAAATGAGGATTAGCTAGCATATTCAAGGATAAGGTAAATGCAGCAATGGCAAGAGAAGGTTACCAAACGAATGCCTTTGAGTAACAAAGAATTGGGCACTCCTCAAACAGAACGCAACCTATAGCCACCTGGCAATTGGTAAGTACAATCCGCAATTTACAGCAAGAGCCATTACTGTAAATTAGATTATCATCTCTCTACAAAACCCATCATAAAAAAAGGATAAATAGGCAATTGATTGAAGGTAATTCAAAGGGAAAGGTTATCTAAAATTCATAGCATTGATTGAAGGTAATGATAGAATTGACATCCACATGAGATAATTAGGTGACAAAATACGTCAAATGATCAGAAATCATTAAAAAAATGGAAGCCCGGAGTGGATTGAATTTTCAGAAGTTAAAGAATAAAGTAAGAAAAAATGAAATTCACACTAAAGCAAGCAACGAAATCAAAATTAGTCGCCTAAAGTATAATGACCTTAACTTAAATTCAGGAGTTCCCCCTGGATCCGGCCACTGTTGCCAATTTTCCTCTGGATGAAATATAACGAATTAATGTACATGTGAAATTAAATCATATGCAACCAATAATTTTAAGTTGATTATAAGACGTCCAAAATATAGGCACTAAATTAGATACCGAAATGTGGTGCCTCGCAGCACAAAGTTCAGCCTTACAAATTGAAGAAATGAAATCAAGGTTGGGGGTCACCAGAGAGCTTGGCTCAATTGACTGTGCAAGATGAGAAGTCCACATCAAAAAAGGAATTTAGACAAAAGATAACCCAATCAGAATGAGATTAGGAAAAAAATAATAAAATTCATCCCATCCTAGAATTGATCAAAATAAATGTGTTAAGACTAGAAAGTAATAACCAACTATGGGTAAGTAAAGGCCTTGGCAACAATTGTCCTTGTAAAAGTCAATTGTTGTTGTCATCTTACTTCACTCATCTCCAAACAGAATATCAAATGAATGGCCAACATCGGAACATGAGTAAAATAGACATCAAATAAATAAGCAACACCCATGACCCAAACCTTAACGAATCAATTATAAAAATTATAACCTCAAGTAGAAGATATAGAGGCAGACCTTGATGCTAGAGCTGTTGTGGAGACAGACATCAAATAGAGTGGGGACGATAATGCATTCTAATCAAATTTAATCATGTACTCCTAATCAAATTTTCCTGAAATTAATGCTTGCCTAACTCATACTGGATTTTTGGCTTCATTTATGTACAATATTAAGTCTACAATGGCTTCATTTTTGCCTGACTCATATCCATAATTTGTGTATAAATGACAGGCAATTGTTGGCCATGAACTAAACTGCTCACTACAACTTTCAATCTTTCTTGTAACATCCCCAATAGCCAATACTGGATTACTCTCACTTAATCGCCTAATTACTATTGATTTACAGCGGAAGTCTTTGATTGGAGGCGTTACTGTCGTTCCATGATGGAACACGGCTAACTGATTTACTAAACCTGAGAATTACCCAACATAAACATCCGTTTACTCATACAGTTCATAATACACTTGATAACTTAGCATACCAATACCAAGCATTGTCACCCTCGAAGTTTCAAAATAATAACGATAAACAATCTCCAAGATACTAACCTTGACTAGCTAACGTTCAGTAAATGTCCATTATTTGCTACCTTCCGGCTTATCAGGAGGACGACTGTTCATTACTTCCCATACCTAAAACAGAAAATATGAAAACATTCGAATGATGAGCCGAAACTCAGCACGTATATTCCTATACAGTAAAATAAGTTTTATGTTAAATTAGTTAGACCGGCCGTATTTCAAAACATTTTGTTTCTAAAGAGGAGAGAGAGAATGTATAAGTAAAACTGCTTTGCTGATTATTATCTAGAAGTGGACCCCTTGGTCGACGTACGTCTTGATGCGATCTTGAGATAGGTGCAAACCTCCCAGGCCGATCGGAAAGCCTGAGTTGCAGCCGTGCGGGTAAATTGAAGGGCATAAGCCCTTATGATTGATAATTGGCGGGGTCACTTGTTTATGCGACAAAACATTAAGAAAATTGGTTCATTAAATGAATTTTGTATTAATTTTGATTGCCGAAAAACTTGTGAGTTTTCGAAGAACATAGGTAATGTATGTACCTGATCTTTGAAAATCTCTCTCCGTTGTAGTAGAAATTGTTTGCTGGCAGCTTGAAGCAACAGAGATGACATTACTTTTGCTCCAATTTCTCGATTAGTACGAGACTGAGAAATTTTAGTACATTTCTTGACTTAATATGTAATTTGAATTCCTTGGACTTTCCTTTTTATTATTAGCGTAATTGCACTTAACTTAATTTGATTCTATTTAATTTTGTGTTTGTTCCTCTCCTTTATAACCAATTTCGTTTAATACGAGTTATAGTGACGTAACTGTGCGACTCATCTTGAGTTTGTTATTAACGACGTCATCCATTGTCGATCATTATTATTGTTATTGTTATTATTATTATCAGAATTGTGATTATTTTTGGTAACAATTGTTATTAATAATATTATTACGATTATCGCTTTTTCTTTAACGAATCATTGTTAACCATTAAACTTTGGTTCTCGATACGTTTTAAGGTGATTTCACGAACTTGGTCTCATATTCAAATCGAGTTCCAATCATAACATTACTAATTAGCGAAATAAAATTACGAAGGCATATTACGTTAATAGCTCCAAATCCACCAAACTACTTATTCCTTTCCTTTTCCTTGAACGCCCAAAGTCCTCGAATTTCACCAAACCCCATACTTAGTTCATGATTTTCAAACATTTAAAGCTTCGACATCTCCCTCCATTCTCATCTCCACTATCCTCACTTGGAAAATAAATCTTACCATAACTTATGCCACAATATAATTAATATGCTTATATTTCCTTACTTCCGTTCGATTATTGCCAAAAACTTGTTTAAACACTCCTAAAACAACCCGATTGAGATTTAACTCCATCCAATATCCAAACCCCATGACCCACTCATGACAAACACACATATCCAATATACAACATTACAACATCAAATTTTCATTTATTTGATTCGAAGATTTATCATAATTCACCTAAGCCACCATATAAACCACAATCAAGCATGTATTTTTATTTAAAGCACAATCCCTAATCACCTAGTCATAATCAAAGTATAAACACATTGCCCTTATACATATATACATGTATTTTCTCTTTACACATCAATTAATTCACTCAAACACTAATAATCCATATAATTAACTTAAACATACATTCAAGCCAAAACCCTAACCCTTAGTTGCTCAACTTCAAGGCCACAACCAATTCATCCAATATATTTTTCCTTGTTCATCTCATTCAAATATACATTTCAAATCAATTCCAAAATCACCATCAACAACCAATATCCAATATAATGGCCAAACCCCTCACTTACCACACGCATCCTCACCCCTCAAGTTCACAACTCAAATTACCACAACAATTCAAGAATTCTGCAAATAAACACTTATCTAAGATAATTACACCATTTACAATCAAAATTTCAACCTAAAAGATCAAAATTTGATAAAGTGGGAGGTAGGGTTCTCACCTCTCAACCCACTAAATTTACTCAAACACACACAAGGGAAGGAAGAGGGGAAAGCCGGCTCGTGGGCCACGATCTCCGGCGGCGGCGGCGACAATTTTCGGCGGTTGGGGTGGCCAGCGGTGAACCACAGCAGAGGGGCGAGCACGGCTGGGAGAAAACAGGGGCGGTCGGGCGGTTCGGCGGGCAGCAGCACAGAGGGAATTGGGGGGGTGTTAGATTTTGTATTATTTGGTTTAATTAATTACTTAGCCATTTTATTTAAGAAAATTTTGCTACTCTTTTTCCTTTTTTTTTTTCCTTACCCCTTTTATTTCATGCCACGTACCCTCTTCTTCTAGATTTTTCTTTCTTTTTTTGTTTTGCTTGTATTTATCCAACCTCCTTTTATTTTATTATATTATTGTTATTATTATTAGTAGTGGTATTACTATTATTCTCATTCATTATATACATATATATATATATATATAGATATCATTATGTATTTATATATATATATAATTGAAATAGTAATTTTAGCTAAAATTAATAAATTTAAATTTTACATCTTTAAATAACATTTGGGAGAAGACATTCTCATTTCCTTTTTATTATTATTATTATATTATTACTATATTTGTTCGTTTATTATTGTTACTGTACGAATTAACACTTTCTTAATTATGCTGCTTTATTTTATTCATTTACTTGTTTATTCATTTTGTTTTTTTAATTATGCGGACATTTCAATATTTATTAAAATCTTAAAAGAATTATTTAAGAAGCACTACAAGGGTCATTTTGAGGTCATGTCGTCGTTTTAACCTGCGATGCATATTATAAATACATATACATATACATAAAACGATAAATTGAAATGCGGCACCCAACTTAATCAAGTTGTGATTAGGATAAGTTGAAGTAGTTAATACGAATCTTATATTCAGGCCGTTACATTTCTCAACCACAATGACTCTCAAAGTCCAATTCATCTTCTTCATCTTTGCTTTCTTCCTTCTGCTTACCAATCAGGTATATAATTTAACACTCCCCTCTCCTAAGTAATTCTCAAGAAGGAAATGGTAAATTAATGGAAAAAACGAATGGAACAGTGGTGCTAAACTAATGAAAAAAAAAACAAATTGAATATTGGTGCTAAATTAATGAAAAAACGAATTGAAAATTGGTGCATCTCATCCCACCTGCATGCTGAGATTATCTAGAATTGAAGTACAACTTCTAATCACTGATTTGAATCCACTTCCTATTGAAGCGTTTCTTAGTGCATCTCATCTCACCTCCTTTTGAAGCCTTTGTTGCTGAGCATCTCATCCCCCCTCACCTTGATAGCTTCACCAAAACAGAAAACCCAAAAAAAAAAAAAAAACTACATTGTTAGGGAAATATAAGATTGGAATATCTAAATTTGTGAAATTTTAGATCTGAATTTCGCATCTTGAAATCTCACATAAGAAATCGTAAAAGGATTATTCAAAATTAAGGAAAAAAATTACTAAAATCTCACTTGAGACTATGGATGAATTCTTCAACCTCCCACGTGAGCCGAGACTCACTCGTATACCACAGTGACTTTATTCGAAGGGGTGTAGCAGCCAATGCTTCATCGATGAACAGCAAGAATGGAAGATGATGGAAACAGAGCCATGATTTCAGCTCGGGGTGGGGGGAACTGGGGAAGGCATGGCCATGGCCATGGCAGTTCAAATGGACTAAATCTCCACCCAAAAAAAAAGATCATAAACCCAGAAACCTCAATTGTGAATTTAGGGCTAAGGGACACTAACCACTTAGTTCAATCGGAAAAATCAAGAGATCCTACCTCCACCTATCATAAATCATCGCAACATAGCAACTCCATCAGCAAAATCATGATATAAAACCTCAAAAAAAAGTCTGGAAGATAGAGTGAGAAGGAGAGATAGGAAGAGAGAGAATGAACGCTAAATCATGATAGAAAACTTTAAAAAAAAATTCTGGAAGATAGAGAGAGAAGGAGAGGGAAGGAAGAGAGAGAATGAATGCTCATGATACAAAGCCTCAGAAAAAGTCTGAAAGACATAGAGAGAATGAGAGATAGGAAGAGAGAGAACGAACGCTGGGAGACGTGAAAAGATGAGATTTTAACAGTCTAACAAGCATTTCACTCTTACGCCATTATTTAACAGTTATTAAAGGATTTTCAATATGTATATTATAAGCTATAGATAGATAATTTTTTAAATTTAAAATTACAACTAACTTTTTATCCATTTTAGTAGGATTAAGGGCCTGTTCTTTTCGTGGGTAAATAGGGTGGGTAAAAAGGTGAAATAGGTTGAAGTAGGTTGATGTGGGTTGAGGAAGGTTGAAGTTGGTATTTTTTTGAGGTGGATTAAAATAGGTTGAAGTAGGTTGAAGTGGGTTGATATTAGTTGAATTAGGTTAAAGTTGGTATATTTTTTATGTGGTGGGTTGAAGTGGGTTAAAATAATAAGAATGTAACTAATGTGTGATAATTTATGAAATTATCGAAATTTTGTGAAATTTTTGTTTATTCTTTTTTATTTTTTATTTTTTATTTTTATTTTTTATTTTTTATTTTTTATTTTTATTTTTTATTTTTATTTTTATTTTCATTTTTTCTTTTTTATTTTTTCTTTTTTATCTTTTACTTTTTACTTTTTATTTTTCATTTTCATTTTTAATTTTTCATTTTCATTTTTCATTTTTTCATTTTTTCATTTTTTATTTTTCATTTTTTATTTTTCTATTTTTCTATTTTTTATTTTTCTATTTTTCTATTTTTCTATTTTTTATTTTTTATTTTTTATGTTTTATGTTTTATTTTTTATTTTTTTATTTTTTTATTTCTCATTTTTCATTTTTCATTTTTCATTTATATTTTTTATTTATATTTTTTCATTTTTTATGTTTTCATTTTTCTATTTTTTATTTTTATTTTCATCTTTTATTTTTTATTTTTATTTTTTATTTTTTATTTGTAGTTTTTATTGTTATTTTTTATTTTTTATTTCTTATTTCTTATTTTTTAATTTCTTGGGTCTTATTTTTTATTTTTTATGTTTTTTAATTTCTTGGTTCTTATTTTTCATTTTT
>NCQV01098574.1:0-11461 GCA_002740545.1 Lophocereus schottii
ATTGAACCTGAGATCTAATGTGTTTAGGCCTTAATGTTGACCATTAGATTGAGGCATTCTTAGTTCCAATATAACTAAATGTGATAGTCAACAACTAGCGGTCAAATATTAGAATTTCTAGCTAACAATTTATTTAATTTGGTAAATTATACATTGGACAAAATATATTTTAACCAGATTAGTCTTTTTGGAAAGGAAACACAACCCAACATCAAAGCATTCTTAGTATATTAAATGAGACAATCTTATAAATCATTTATTCCCAACTTCTAAGAAACTGAACTCTGCAAATTCATTTTTCTTTATTGCAGCCTTTTGAAGGAAAGGAACTCACTAGTTTTCAAAAGAAATATCTCCAATATAATCTGAGTAATGACCCAATCAATGAAACCAAGTGCAGCATGGAGGTCAATAAGAAGATTCACAAAGTTAACTAAACAACAACCATGTCTTAGTAAGAAAACAAGAACATTTGGTCAGATGGCACAAACCAAAATTCGGATAAGTTAAAGATTGACAATTCTCTTATCACAAGTAATTTAGTTGGTGGCTACTTTGCTATAAACTAGAGAGATTGGCTAATCTATTAAAGAGCTTGTCATCTATGATCAATATAAATACTAGTAGATTGTTAAGTTTTATCAATCAAGAATTCAGGATGAATAGGAGATGCTTAGTATGATCATCTCATCCCAGATCCCTCTTGTTTGTTATCAAATATGTTTGTATCAAGTGTGTACAATTTACGAGTACATCAGTTTATGTACAAAAGTGATGAAGTCTCAAAAAGAAGAGAAACTTGAGAACAGCCAACAAGAAAAGAGTTGCGCTCACAACCACCTAACCAACATAAAAAAACTAGCCAACAGAATGGTACACGTTGGCAATGTACTAACTAACTCTCTAATTGTCTTTTTGTTCATTTCACTCCAGATGGAAGATGTGAAGATGTCATAAACGCACAACTTAGATAAAATAGGGAATGTTGTGAGATTGGCATAATCTTGGTGAAAAAAATTAGCTAGTTGAGACTTAGTATGAATATATGTTAGCTTGATAACACTTGTTCTCATGTTATCTCTAACATAATGAGGATTGACTTCAATATGTTTTGTTGTATCACAAAAAATAGGGTTTGCAACTATATATAGGGCAGCATGATTGTCAAGTTTTGGGGAAGCAGGACCTAAACCAGTTATGGATAAGTCTTATTACAAGGCGAGTAGCCCAGTTACTTCTTAAGTAGTTGTCGCCATTTCTCTATACCCAGCTTCAGTAGTACACCTTGAAACCACAGTTTGCTTTTCAAGTTTTTGAGCATTAGGGGAATTTCTAAGAATTATGCAATAGTATACTGTTTATTCTCTTGAATCTACACAACTCCCCCAGTCACTATCATAATAAGCAGTGAGAGTAACATCACATGTTTAGGAGAGAGTAGTATGCCTTATACTAATGTTCTCTTGAGATACCTTAGAAATCTTAAGGCTGCATTCATACGATTAACTATTAGAGCTTGCATAAATTGACTATAGACCTGTATAGTGAAATTAATATCAAGCCTGATGAAAGTTAAGTAGATTAATTTTTTGAATTAATCTTCTATATTGATAAAGTTTGTCCATAAGAAATACTTATTTGATAAACTCTACATTTGGATTCATAAGGAGATACATAGGTTTGGACTTTATCATTCCTACTTTGTTCAAGAGATCCATGACATATTTTCCTTCAGACATAAATGTCCCTTCAGCAAATAAATGTACCTTCGGCAGATCTAGCCACTTCAGGCCCTAAAAAATAACTCAGTTCTCCTATGTCTTTCATTTGGAAGCAGTAAGTGAAGTGATCTTTGAGCTGATTGTTGAGGGGAAAATTGTCTTTTGTAACTAAAATTTCATCTACATAAACTAGCATTGTAATGTATCTTTCCTTTACTTGCTTAGTAAACAAACTGTAATTAACTATAGATTGCTGAAAGCCAAATGCTAAAGAGCTTGAAGATAGCTTTGTAAAACATTATCTAGGGGCCTGTTTTAGATCATATAAAGATGTTCTGAGTTTGCACACTGTATTGAGAGGAAATGACATTGTAATAACATTAGAATTAGTATATGACCATAAAATATGCTCCCCTTATCTCCTATATGCTTTATGTAACTTCATATACATTTCTTCTTCAAGATCACCCTATAAGAAGGCATTGCTCACATGTATTTGACAAGTGTATGACTTTTTCATTGTAAACACAGCAAGAATAACTCTAACAGTAGTCATTTTGGCCATATAATAAGTGTCATTTCATAATCTATCCAGTTTCATTGCCTAGATCCTTTAATGAGTAACTTTATTTTGTGCATGTTAATAGCTCCATCTAACTTGTACTTGGTTTTGAATAGATATTTACATCCAATGGCTCTTTCTCTAGCAGGTAACCTTGTTAATTCTTAAGTGCCATATTTTTCTAAAGCTTTTAATTTAGCACACATTGTATCACACCAAATTTGATCCTTCACAACTTGTTCAAACACACAAGATTAATTTCCTAGTCTCCCGCAGGCAAGGATGCTTGAAAAGATTTTTCCATGATAACTATAGTCCTCTTGCTTAGATACAGGCTCCAGTGGATACTTGGATTTTAAATGACTTGTTCCACTGATAAAATTATAGAGTCAAGATGATTTCGTTGAAATTCTTAACCTTCTCCTAAAAGAGGGGACATAAACAACAGTTTCTTGAACTGGTGGTTTAACTATAGTAGCATTAGCACTATCAGCAATATCATATGAGGAATCAAAAACTTTTTCCATGGTATCATGGGAACAAAATCATGTCTGTGTCCATCTATATTTTTATTAAGTATTTTAGATTGATTAATATCACCAAACCAAGTATTCGATGGCATAAATAAGGGTGTAGGAGCCATATAAGTGGAAACACTATCTTGATGAAAAGGAAAAATATTCTCAACAAATTTGACATCTCTTGACACAAATGTCATTTTTACTCTAAAGATCTAGCAATTTTTACCCTTTGGTGTAATTGGATATCGCAAAAAAGACACATGAGACTCCTATGGGATTGAACTTATCATTATATAACCTTGGATTTGCTGCAAAACTTGGATGCACAAGTGTCCTTGTATGACCAAAGTAGGAGCTTCGTCTAATAGACTTTCATAAGGGGTGTTGTTATTTGGCAAAGGTGTAGGCAATATATTATTATGTCTATTGTAGTTAGAGAACAATCTCTAAATATATAGGAAGTTTTTCTTGGAACCTTAAGGACGTTGCAACCTTAAGAATATGTTTGTGCTTTCTCTCCACCCTGCCATTTTGTTAAGGTTGATAATGCATTATGCTTGATATATTATGCCATGTTCTCCAAAAATTTACTAACAAAACTAATTGCTAAACTCAAAAGCATTGTCTAATCTACTACATTTAATTTGGCTTGAAATTGAGTAGATAAAGAGGTATCAACTATTGTGAAATAGACAATGCTTGTGACTTATACTATAGGATGTACACCCATCTAGTTCTAATACAATCATCAACTAGAGTTAAGAAATATCTAAACCACATATGGGTAGGTACCTCGTATGGTCCCTAGATAACCATATGGATCAACTCACAAACTTGATTATATCTGCAAGAGCTAACTTGGTAAGGAAGCTTTGTGAGTTTTGCTATAAGTTTACTACATACACTTTATCTCCTACAGATAAGCCTTGAAGAGGTGAAATATGTTGGATTTTACTTAAGAAGGAAAGTCCTAATCTTTTATGCTAAATTTCATATGAATTTATGTCCTTTTGACCTCCAATTTCTAGTCACCACAAGACAAAAATATTATGCTTGTGCATTTCTTTGATAATTTCTTCTAAATTGTTGTCAACCCCATCAAGAGGCTTGTTCCTGAGAAAATACAAACCCTTGTGCTCTATACCAATGCCTATTACCTTCCTAGGAACTAAGTCTTGTATTCTACACAATGTTCGATAGAAGATAATGATGCATTTGTTATCTTTAGGATGTTTTAGCACATACAGAAGATTATACTTCAAAGAAGATAAATGCAAAGCATCTTTAGCTCAAGATTATTCCCCAAATCAACTCTGCCTATATGCGTAATGTTAGAGTATTCACCATTACACAAATCTATTTTAGGTTTCTTATGCAACAACCTTTTTCCAGCTAATACATTAGGTATATCAGTCACACGATCTGTAGCACTTGAATGTAAAATCCAGCCTTTTTTTTCAACACCTACATAAGTTCACATTACCATACCTGTAAAAATATTGTCAAGATCATCCTCATCCGCTATCATATTTCCAATAGATTAATTATTTCCTTAGGGTATTATCTTTAGAAGTTGCTAAAATCACTTCAACTGTCCAATCTGCTGCGGAGTAAAAATAGATATTATACTTGAAGTAACCTCAAAAGTAGGGGAAACCTTTCCTTTGGATTTCAAATTCTGGTTTCTCTCACTTTTCCTTTGAAGAAACTTTTTCTCCTTTGAAGGCAAGATTGGATATCCAATTATAGACCAACATTTATCTTGTGTGTGCCCCTTAACACCATATTTAGCACAAACTCTAACTTCTTTAGGTATCTTATTCCTGCTATACAAAGTAGTTGTTTAGACTTCAAGTTTATCGATTTCCAGAATTTATCTTTGTTATTCCTTTAGTTGAATCAGAGGGCATGCTACTTCTACATTTGGAAAAAGTGTCATTAGAAGAAGGCGACTCCTCTGAGTATTATATTTATATCCAAGCCTTTAAGAAATTAGAAAAGCCTTTGATTCTCTTTTTGTTTAGTAAGAGCTTTCATAAAAGCTTTAATTTCTTAAGTAATAATAGTGATCTTAGGCAATTCATTCATGAGTTCCAGTTCCCCCCAGTAACACCTTGGGTAGGTATAGTACTCACTCACTGAGGTGTGATTTTGTTTAACTCCATAAATCTCTGTGCTTATCCTTTACTTCCTTGAACCATTGCTAAGAGAAAGTGTTTGTTGTAACTATAACCAAATTTCTCTAGTAGTATCCAGCAACAAAATTGGATTAAATAATTGATTCAAAAATTGAATTTTGAAGCCACTTAATCATCATGCCATTGCAAGCATCCCACATCTCAGCTTTGACAATATCTTTATTTGGCCTGGATACAGTTCCTTGAACAAACCCTGACTTTATTTTAGTCGAAAGATAGATTTCCACTCTTCCCTTCCATGATTAATCAAGATTCAAATGGTGGACTAGAGAAATCAAGATCAAATTATGATCAACCCTGACTATGTTTGTTATGTGCCTTTCAGTAGGCATGCCTAAATACAAGTAGAGAAATCAAGATCAAATTATGATCAATACTTCAAATTGTTCTTTTGGCTTAATCAATTGGGGGTACAAACTAATCCATTCAAAATTTGAAGGAAAACACTATTTTATTAGTGATATAGGCTAATCACTAATGACATGAATCAAATGGTGAAAGAAAAAGAAAAACGGAAGAATGGAAGGACCTGTGAACCTGATATGGTCAAGGTAAATCTATACAAAAGAATTCGGCATGAATGGGAGAGGGGCAATATGATCATCCCCATCCCAGAACCCTCTTGTTTATTATTAATGATATTTGTATCATGTGTGTACAATCTATGAGTAATACATTTACTTATATACAAAAGTGATGAAGCCTTGAAAAGCAAAGAATCTGGAGAGTAGCCAGCAAGAAACGAGCTAAGCTCACAACCACCTAATCTACATAACACACTAGCTAACATAATGGTACATGTAAGCATTGTATTAATTAACTCTATAACTATTTATTTCTTCTAATAGATGCTATGGCATTGAGATTTAGACTACAAGAAGCAACCGACACTAGTTTTCAAAGCATTTAGATTGAAGGATAAAATAAGATTATCATTCAAGAATCGAAGGGAACATTCATACCCTATGATAAGTCGATTTCATTATGAAGGCCAACTGAGATGTCAAAGTATTCATAAATAAGGTTAATAAGAATATGATCAACCACATTTATAAACATGGGAAAAAAAACGCTACAGACTAGTTGGTGTTTTTTGGACATTCAATTTCTTCCCTATGGATTGGGAAAACTATCCTTCCTCTTTTTCAATTTTCTTCCATCATGGCCATTGAGAAGTTAGGAAAAACTACAAAATGTTTGTTAGAAGCAAACTGGATAAATACCTTTATTTCTAAACTATTCAAAAAATAATTATAAGTTTTCTCATGAAATCAACCCTTTTATTGAGTCTATTTTATAATTGAATCACATTTTTTGTATGTATCATACCCGCCTGCTCTTTTCTAAAAAAGGTGGACTATATAAGCAATAATTTACAAATAAATGTTTTAAAATTAGCCACCCAAAACAAATAAAGTTTCCACAGTACAACCTAAATTCATCTGATTTGGAAAAAAATCTAGATGACTTCACCTCAGCCACGTCAGCAAGTGGACTCACTCTACATGTGGCATGGAGGTAGGAGGCTTAGGCCTTAATCGGCCATGTAGAGAGGTAGAATTCAACCTCCTATCAAGCCAAGGGGACAATCTTCGACTATAGTTCCCTCTCAATACTCTCCTACCTTGCCTCAAAAAGATAATCAATTCTCACATAAGTCCATGCTCTAACATCATTGATTGTTAGTGTCTTTCCTTTTTTACCTAAGGGTGCAACCTTTTCTTAAAAAGAGCAATCTTTATGTACTTTCCTTGTTAAATTACTTTCCTTTTCCTTTCGGAGAATTTGACTTGAACGTTGGAGGGGTCTTACCCAGATACACAACTCGAGGGTTGCTTTTTTGCAAGTGAAGTGCCGAGAAGGACAATATAGATCACTCAACATCGCATAATCCTACTCTTTTGCCACCTCATCATGTCAGCCAACTCTTTTACCACAGGAGCAACTACTTTTATGCTGCCTTATGGGTCAAAGGCCAATCCTCCTAGTTGAAATCGAATTCCACATCTATCGCCTAATTGCATTTCACGAAACACTCAATAATTTGACCCTATAGGAGGCCCTTTATTTGTTACCCTCCATAAGTGGTGATGCATGCATACAAGAGGCCCTATACAAGCTATGAATGCCTCGGTTCCACAACATTAGTGTTTAAGACCAGCTGGTAGGAGTTGATGACCTCATACTGAGACGGATAGAAGTCGTGGCTAAAGCAAACGAGCACGATAAACTAAGTGCCAACTGGAAGGACTGTACACTATAAGGGAGTAAGTTTGTCCTAAGACACATAGATTGACCATACCGTAAAGTAAGGACGTACCAAGGACGTGGCATAGTGATAACCTGAGGAAATATGTAACCTAGAAAAGGACCCTGTAAGGACTTTTCTTGATCAATAAACAAACTCCTTTAACTGCATGTATTCCAGAGTTATTTCTTTTAATAATCTTTCTTGTTGTCAAGTTTGTGGGCATGGGGTACGTCCCTTGCTGATAGCTAGCTGAATACTATAAGAAAAATTTAAACAATAAGCAACATCAGTAAACACATAAAATTCCAAATAGGAGTGCCCTTTATTGAATATGAATAGTCTCACAAAGGCAAATAAGAAAAGTAGAAACGCACAAGTAGAGAGGGGCAAGGGAGAGCAGTAGTCCCTAGTTGGTATGATCCTTATTGCCATCATGGTCATCATCCTCCTCCAAGATGTCTCCTTGCGAAGCGGTAGTGTTGCCCGAGTCACCCAGGTCCTCATTTTCAAGATCCCCAGCCTAGTTATCACCCTTGTGAGGATCCTACCCGAACAACTGAGCATGGAGGCATCCTCAATGTACTAGAGTTATGCCTTGAAGTAGCATTTCTTCTTCTAAAACTTGGGAGCAAGGTGCGGAATAAACTCACAGAAGAACTCTGTCCATGCGTTCTAGTCGTGCTCAAACCCTTGATGTTCTGCTGCCTCAATTGTCTCCTTAGAGGCTATCTTCTCAGCTTCAACTCGAATATTTTAGTCCTCGATATGGTGATGAATTTCGTGCTTCTCCCTTCTCTATTCATCCATCTCCTTTTTCAGTTGGTCGTAACACTACTTGTATTTCATCGCAGACTCTTTAGCGTTCTTCTTGTCTTCCTTAAGGATGTAAATCTTCTGATGGTGAGTGATGGTTGGAGCCATCTTCATGGCCCTCAGGGCTTAAGCAAAGGCCTGTGAAAGAAACAGCGAAGGAGTTTGATTGGGGGGGCAGAATAGTAAAACACCAAAAAAGGGAAATAAGTAACCCTTAAGGTTGGTCAGACGTAGCTTAGGAATGGCCACCTACTCTTTGGTTACCAGCTGATCGTGTAGCGTGCCGGAAGGAGCTAGTTCCAAAGAGTGAGCAAATCTATCCACAAGCTCAGACTTGACCAAAGGCTCAGATTCTAGGAAGGGAACGGCCCGCGTGAACCTCCAAGAGATGCCTCCATGACCTACTGTCATCTGGTAGCTGCCTTGTAGGCGACAACCCCTGAGCCCCTTCAAAGCTAGCCCAACAAGGTATCGATGAAGGGGTTCCCATCTCGGGGATCTTCTAAGCTTGGTGACCCTTTTTGGAGAACCTCCCGTGCATGCTTCCTTCTCGACCGGTTCAAGATGTGGACCATATATCTCTATACATTAGTGTTTCTAGCCTACAGTCATATCACAGCTGATAGAAGGAACTGGAGGACACCTTGTCCTTAAGAGCAGTTTAGCCTGCACCAGAATGGAGAATGTGTTAGTGTATAAAGAATAAGACAAAAGAAAGATATGAGGGGTCCGATAGCTAGTTAAATAGGCATACCATGGGAGACTACAACTCGACAAGCCGGTGCCTCTCTTCTTCTACTTGCTAAGTTTGGTCTTTAAGTATCTTCTCTAGAATTGCATCCCTGGACTTAAGACAGAACAACCTCATGTGAGCCTCCTTTGTAAATGAAAAAGAAAAGCCAGGTCAGCACAATGGTGAAAAGGAAAAAGAAAAAGGGCAAGAAATACCCTTAGAAATTTCTTCCATAATTAAAAGTCTGGCAGCTGTAAGGAAGAAGTTATTTTTCAAGTAAGCCAGCTTAGGGAGCCAGTTGAGTGGCTCTTTGTCACTGGACTTGATCCTTCTTCGCTTGCCCCCTCCCCTTTTGCTTTTCTACCACCTCGAACATAAAGGAAGAGAGATGGAAGGGTCGATCATCCTCTTAGACTATATACTAGAGGTAATTAGTGTTCGCTTGCTTGACCTTGTTCGATATACCGAACGGGTCCCTCTTTGGCTTATTAGGGTTTCAGATTGGGAGTTTGCCCCAACCATCCTTGCACTTATCAAAGAAAAAGTCATACTTCTAGTTTTCAACTTGGACATCCTCTCAATGGTAGACATGAAGCCCTTCCGATTGTTAAAGTTATACCATCCCACTTCCTTTGCCTCACCCTTCGCCGCCTACACGGTATATGCCTTGGTGAAAGCCCAAGTGGTGCACTCCAGCCCACGCAACAAGTGACAATAAATGAATAGATGTTGTGCCAAGATGTGGACACAATCAACATGATTTCCAAGTTATCCCTAAGCAAATGCTGTAAATCATCTTGTCCAAGGGGAAGCCATGCCTGTAGTTAAGGATCGTACGGTGGACAATGATACAACCAGGGCCGATTCCTTGATGATGGCATCCGCCTATGAAAGCACAAACTTAAAGGAAAGAGGAAAGAGATATTTGTTTTCTAAATAGGATCGACGGAGGGATGTGACCACCTTAGGGTTAGAGAAATAATAACCAGGGCCGTCATTGGGATCAAAGGGGGTGGTGCCCCCGAGAATGAAGTACCGATAGCAACAACCTCACATGGCCAGTCCTCACCTGGGCCTCCCTATTTGAGCTCGATCATGAAAAAATTGGACCAGATGAACTCATGTCACAAAGTACGCTCGGAAGGATTAGAAGAAGATGAGGAATTACCTTCTTTAGGCCTTTGGCAATCTACTCAGGGATAGTTTTCAGATGCATGGTTTGCATAGTTATTGCCATCCTATATCTCTAAAAATCAGTCAGATGGTTAATGACCATATTTATTTCCTATGGATGGAGCACTTTCTCTTCCATACTAAGTATATTGAGGGTAGATGACCGCTCTTAGCTAGGCTACGAGTTATGAGACATTTCATAAAGGGGCAAGGCATAAGGAATTTTCTTGGGCTCCCTAGACTCATTTTTTCAAGAAAAATGTGTGGCTTTCCGGCCGTCAATTTTGGCTAGGATGTTGGGAAATATAGGATGATGCCCCTCCCCACTTAGCCCAATGGACATCCTTAGGAAAAATCCATATGATAAGGAGACTTAGGATGATATGATTTTTTTTTAAAATAAACAAGCGTGAAAAGTGAAGAAAAAATGCACGCACTTGCTACAAATGAATATTTAAAGGATTGAAAGGAAAAGTTCCTTGAAGGGTGAAGATGTAAGAAAGGGATTAAAGGTTGCTTTGAGTGTTCAAATTAAGAGTTGAAGGTTTCAAATGAGAAGGCAACATAGCTTCTCTCTCTAGAAATCGTTTTCTCTCTCAAAAAAAGTTAGCAAAGTGAAGCAAGTGACTGGTGACCCACCTCTATACATAGGCAAACAAAGATGAGGTAACAAACCATTGTGATCACTAAGGAGAGAGTTCGCCAAAACCCTAACTTCTACACCATTAGTCCCAATGGGCTGAGGCCTACCTAGCACGACCTTGAGTCGTCCGCTATGCCTTTTGTACCTAAGGGTTAAGGATTATTAAGAATGACCCTAGTTCATCCGCTATGCCTTTAGCCCCCAAGGAGTTAAGGATTGTTAACCACACCCTTAGGTCGTCAGCTACACCTTTAGCCCCTAAAGGGCCAAGGGTTATTAACCATGGACCTAAGCTGTCCACTACGCCTTTAACCTCTGAGAGGCTAAGGATCAGTAAGCACAACATTATGTTGTCCACTATGGTGTTAACCCCTAAGGGGCTAAGCATTGTTAAGCACGGCGTCAGGCCATCCGCTATGCCTTTCACCCTCAAGGGCCTAAGGATCATTAAGCATGACTCTAGGTTGTCTACTATGCCTTTAATGACTAATGATTGCTAATGCATAGCCCCAGAATGTCCCCCATGGCTTTGGCCCCCAAGGGGCTAACAATTGTTAAGCACAACCTTAGTCTGTGTGCTACGCCTTTAGTCCCTAAGGAGGTCAGGATTATTAAGCATGACCTTAGGTCATCTGCTATGCCTCTAGCCCCAAGGAGCTAAGCATTGTTAAGCACGGTCTTAGGTCATCTGCTATGCCTTTAGTCCCCAGGGGCCTAAGGATTGTTAAGGATGGCCTTAGATCATTGCTGTGCCTGTAGCCCCCAAGCCGCTAAAGATTGTTAAGCATGACCCTAGGTCATGAGCTATACCTTTAGCCCAAGGGCTAACATTGATTTAGCATGACC
>NCQV01098587.1:718-15730 GCA_002740545.1 Lophocereus schottii
CTAAACTCGTCATTCATCAGGTGAACTTAGCAGGCTAGCAGCTATACTCCCAACTCCCTAAGGTTGAGAAATGACCCCCCTTCCTTCGGGTACAACAATAACAATTTTCAGTATAGATTCTACTTTCGTAAGGTCTAATGACATTCTGATACACACAGTTTTGTCCCTTTTTGTTATACATGTTGATAAATGGCTGCTAGTTATTTGAACTCTCCCCCCCGGGGGGGAGGGCATTTATGCAGGTGAATAGGAAACAGAGTTATGGTGGAAATTCAAACTAATTGTGTGTTTCTATTTTCATATTTCTCAAATTCTCTGGTTGTATACTTGTATTCAACAATAATATCTGGAGTGATGATCGTTGTCTTCGTAAGCTTTAACGCATTTTTTTGGGTAGTGTACTGTACTAACCTTCAGAATTAAACGAATACAAAATGGACTAATAATCTGAAAAGAATTTGCATCTTAATGCATCCAAACTCCAAGGTGTAGTAGGAAATTGAGGGTAGATTAAAAATTCAAATGATTAATATTGGTTCCAACTTCCAAGGATACATTGTGAAAATGATATTGCAATTTGAGAATGAAGTAGAAGCTTGACGCTGTACTTAAGGTGATTTGTTCAGTAGCCTTTTCACTTCAAATGATTTTTCCTCGGCTTTATTCCCATCTCCCTCTTCAAATCAGATATTTAAATTTGAATCAAATATAAATTGAACAAATTAATGAGACGATTGGGGGAAAAAAAAATTTTTTTTTCACTGCTCAATATCCAGTTAATTTTGTGCTGCATAAAACCTAGAAGTTTGTTAAACTTGAGTGAAGTAAATGAAGACAATACATGAGAGGAAAAGAAAATATCTCATTATACTTCTGACCTAAAAACTATCGGATTGCAGAGGGTAAAATTTTTGAGTGTTATTACTAGAAATTAGGCTTAAATTCACTAACGCTCAGGCCACCCAGCGAATCCCACGGGTCTGAGCCCAGCCCACCATTTTGAAAACAGCACGTACCAAGTAGTCGGAGTACATCAGTTAAAATAAAACACATAAAGATAAAGATAAACGTTGAAAAGGACATAAGCAAAATCTAGACAAGACAAGACATATGCCTAATTTGGGAGTCTTGGATACGGATTTTTTTAATTTCATTTTGAAGATTTTCAGTTTTTCACCATTTGGAGTTATCCAGTCAGGACTTGTTTTCACCAACTCATGTAATTTTTTTTTTTTTAATGAAACTCTTTTAGATTAAAAAAAATAGAAAGTGAGATTATAATAGCAATATGTTTTAATAAGTTTCACTGTTATGAAATATGAGGGAGTCTATTTATAAAATATATTTAAGAGGGGATCCAAAGTAAGACAAACCAATAAAAAATAAATGGGCATTTATAATTTATTGGTATAATTAGATATGCGAAACTTTGATCCGACATGATAATTTCACATGAATCCAACTTGAAGTTATCGAGATAAACTCGAATCCAATACGAATCAAATTGATTTCAACCAAAAATCGAAACAATTTAACTCTTTCATTTAAAAATATGTTATTTTTCAACTTTAAATAGATCTCAAGTATTTATAATACTGATACAAAATTAATCTATTTATTAAACTCTAGATATAACAAACTATCTCTCTCGATGTTCACTTAAGTAACACGCATAAGAACTTGGTAGCTGAGTGTTCAAGAGGCTTCCAAAGCCTTGGTGCACATTCGAGACTTGAAACATCCTAGTTGTCTAGAGATTGCGACGTGGCCCGCTTTCTTTCTTATTAATTTATATTTATACAAGCTTTCCTTTATACAGAGCTAATCGTGTCAGAAACAGAATCAAGTATAACGAGACTAGTACGTTTGTGCTCTCTAGAAATTCAAGGAAACGCACATCTTCCTAATTACAGCCTACATATATTCATCTCATTCTCATCCATTCTCCTTATATATCTTGATCAGTCCATTGGTTCAATATTTTTAGCAATCATGGCTGTGAGGATGGCGATGGTGAGTCCTACTACTTAATTCTTTTGTCCATTTTTCAATTTAAATTCAAGGTTTTTCCTTATAGTTATGTGGGGTTGATTCTGCAGGCAAAGAATCTGATCAAGGGGATGTTACAGAAGCAAGTAGGCCAACAGGTGCGTGAAATAGGGTCATCCCCATGCGCAGAGAGGCTCAAAAAGGCAACCCCAATGCACATGAGGCCCCTCAGAGAGCAATTCTTCCCCAAGGGCAAGCCATTCGGAGACTACGTGCCCGTGTACGTGGCACTGGGTATGATATCGCTTTCGACTACGCTTGGCCTCCACGTGGCGACGCAGCATTTGGCCTATGATCCCGAGGTCCACCTCAACAAGGCTCGCCGTGAGACCATCCCCGAGATCGTCGAGCCTGAGAAGGTGGCCCATGAGTCGGAGGAGTACATCAGGAAGTCCTTGTTTAGGAAGGTTGCTCATGTTCAGGAGTTTCAGACTGCACTTCCTGAGCCCATCCATCGCACTTGTCTGTTTGAAAAGTATGGCTCTGTGTCTCTTTGTTTAGTTTGCTTAATCCAATCATTTAATTTCCTTCATTGATGGCGTCTAAAGTTTGTAAGAAACTACTATGAATTGCTGAGGACGAGTTCTTACTAGAAATTTTTGTGGGATGATGTATGTTTGGCAGGGAACCAGCAGTGGAGTCTCTGAAGGAGATAGGGGTAGAGCCAGTCTTGGATAACGGCTTGCGTCGTTAGATTTATGCATCCTTGAATGATGTTTGTATAACGAGTTTACGGAGGTCGAAGTTTGCTCTGTTTTTCTTCGGTTCTGTTTTATCTTCCCATTTTGTGCATGTAATCTCCCGAAAAAGAAGATATAGAAACTGCTTCCTTTATGCAAGCGGGGAACTATGGTTGCAAATGTAATTTCCTGTTCTTTTCAGATTTTAGATTTAACCAGCCTAGAGTGTACTTGGATCAATAAGATCGTAAATATTAGAGTTACAAGTCTCTAATAAGACTTAGGTGTTTCTCTCCCAAGTTTGAGTGGATAGATTTTAATATGCTACTAATGCCTTCAGACTTGGGCACTTAGGGCGTGATATGGAACATAGTGGAATACGAATCCTGAGATGAACAGGATTGTACAGCTTAACTCCACTTTGAACGTCATGCCGAAATGAGTCCATGGTGATTTAGCTTCACCAAGTCCAGCTATTTTTTGTAGTAAAGATATTAATATGGTGTTTGATTGGGTGTATTATAATATAAAATTATAATTATGTAATCTATAATAGTATAATAGCAAGCGTTGCAAAATTGTAGAATAATATAATGAGAGTGATTTGCAAACATTAATATGATTCACACTGTTAAATTAAATTAAAATAATAGTAAAAATTGATCAAAAAATTACTTGCATTATAATTTGACTTTGAAAAAATAAATGGTGATTCTTCTATAATTGAAAAAAAATTCAACTATGGTAGTTAAAATCATTCGCATTCTTTGATTTTTCTTTCTTAAAATTTGAACAGTTAGTTTTTCTAAGGGAATCGTTAGTTTTCCTAATTAATCTTATTTGATATATGATCGGTTTAAAATTAGCTGCAGTTTTTCTCACGACATCTTCTCTCTCTATCTCCCCACTTCACCATATCTAGAACTCGGTTTTGACTTTTTGATTCGTCAATTTCTTTGTTCTTTTATCTATTTAGTAATAAATAGATTTTTTTCTCTTCAATGGTAGATGAAATATGACTTACATCAATCTACTTATAACAACTTAATTTAATGCTGGAAGTTGGATGGAGTTTCCCAATTAGCACTAAAAAGAAATGCTCAACTTCCATAATGGCTTTCACTGACACTATCCTCATCTACTCGAAAATCCACGTCAAAAAAAATTGAGCGAATTTGAACTTGGTTACTATTTTAGATGATTTACTTTGTAAATTGACATTATGATTGCTGAGTATTGAAGAGTAGTAGAATACATCAATTTGTCGTCATTGTTACTGGTCTGAAACTATATTATTCCATGACTATTACTTAAAACAACAGTCAAGAATATTAATTTTTGCTTGCCAAGCTATCATCACGTACAACCAGAACGTATAATTGAGAAAAGGAAGAAAAATTAATTAATTGCTCATCAATTGAAGTAGAAATTGAAATCTCCAATAATGAAATTTCATGCTTAATGTAAACGGTTCAAATTTTGTAACTGCTATAATTGAAAAAAAAATTATGGCAGACTTTATGGAAAAAAATCGCTGATCAATACCAGTAAGTAGCGTAAAAAACTTCTCCACCCCAACTTCCAAATCCTCTCAATCTCCGATTTTGCTCAACAACTGAAATATCCTCTGATTAAATCTCTGTCGTTGGTATAGAAAAGTATCTTTTTTTTAATTATAAGAAATGCTAAAAATCCATCCAGTAACTTTGTATGCTTGCATTTTGTAAGTGAATAGCCCCCTTTCCCTTTCAATGTTATGGCATACTTGAATTGCCTATATACTGCTCATGCTCCCACTCAATCATCTTCTATATCAGGATTCTAATTGATATTGGTATTGTTCCTCAGTGTGTGACTCTTAGCAAAACTAAAAGGATTTTTTCTAATACGAATGCATATTATCACATGAATTGTAACTTTCAGGAAGATGTAGTAATGTGTTGGTAATTTCTTTTACGTAATTCAAAATGTCATTACACGATTGAGATGATTACTTTGATTAATTGTTTATTGTGTTTCCTTGATGATTTTTATATGCCTTCAAGGTCAGATTGTACAGCGTGAGAAATGAACAACCATGAAATTTACTGTTGTTTTTGGGTTTGATTTGAAGGTCTTGCAACATTACGATTCTTTGCAGATATTACAAAGGGCGATGCTAATTGATAAGACGGGGGAAGCAAATAACTCATTAGAAGAAACAGATAGGTTGTTCAGTATAGTGAAGCGAAACTTGAGCCTTATAGAAGAATTTATGTATAATTTTCTATGTTTATAACTGCGTAGAGGTCTATAACATGTGTTATATTGTTGGAAATTTTCTGTATGGGTTATCATAGGGAGCAGAATATGTTAGGTACGTTATAATATAAAATTTATAAATCATAAAGGTTGATGCATAATACATAAACATATGAGTTCAAAAAAGAAAATGACTTTATTTTGAAAGAGATTTGGATGTCTCTAATTATTCTTGAAGATGGCGTCATCTAATGTAAAAGAATTAGTATTTTTCTCTTATAACTTAGCGAACTTATTTCTAACGTGAGTGGTACATGATCCCAATTGTCTCACGTTATGTGATGATTATTTCATCAATCAAGACCTACTTTTAATACGTTAGTTTTTCATTTCTCAGATATAATCCACTTACAACATAACTTAGCGAGATTTAAGACTACAAAGACTTCAGAGAGAGGGGAGAAGGATTTGATTCCCAATTAAAGTTTCCATTGATTGAGAAAACCAATTTTGCTACTTATATGATTAAGTAAATCATAAAATGTTATATCTGAATGTTCAGAAAATATTTATGCGATAAATGATTTTATAAAATGAATATTCTATAGTTTTTAGATTAAAAATTCACTTAAAAGATATTCCATGCATTGCATGGATCTATAGTAGTTTATGGTAATTACAATGTATTTTTTTCTTTGCAATTTTTTTAAGATCAAACTAGCAGATCATGAAAGCACAATCTTAAATGTGATTATATTATAAAACTGCCTATATTCAGCTAAATATTACCTAAATCTTTACCAATGATACGATAAAGGATTGCCTAGTGACTCATGCGCTCCTCTGCTCAGGCTAGTAAATTACCATGTGTATAACTATGTCCAGTTTGAAAAGGTACCGTCATTGATTAGGGTCGTTAGTTAATTAATACTAGTTTTTATAATTTATTTAGAGGGGTATAAAAAGCGGCTCCATCTTAAAAAGAAGGAATAGAATCTTAACCTTAAATCAATTAGGATAAATTAATATCATTGTTTTTTTAACATTATTAGTTGGGCGTGGTTAATACAACTATCGACAAAGCAAAGATATGCGAATACTATATTTTATTTTCGTCTTAAATCCTCCATTTTACTGGAATCGAGCTACTATTAGGCTAAGAAGGAGTAGAGCTCTCCATTCACAAGACTTAAACCTGAGATCTTGTTTAAAAGGAACGATGTCAAACCACTTGAACCAACCTGTATTGATATCTGCGACTGCTGTATATGAATATAACTTTTCAACTAGAATTTACATAAAATGCTCCTAAAGAGTTGAAGACCATTGGGATTACACATGGATAATAGCTACAAATCAAGCAAGTATGGTTCAAGTTAATTTTGAGGACATTAAGAATCTCAAGTTGATTAAAGAGTCCCTAAGGAAGATAACAAAGGGGAAGGTAGAGGGACCAGATCAGATTCCGGTGGAAGTGTGAAAGTGTTTGGGTGAAGAGGGATTGAAGGACTAGCAGAGCTTTTCAATGTTATTTTTAGGACTGCAAAGATGCCAAGAGAATGGAGGTTTAGTACAGTCATCCCATTGTATAAGAACAAAGGTGATATTTAGGATTGTAATAATTATAGGGGTATTAAGTTGCTGAGTCACACCATAAAGTTGTGGGAGAGGGTGATTGAGAAAAGATTGCGGAAGGATATCTCGATAACAGAGAACAAATTTGATTTCATGCCTGGCAGGTCGACCACGGAGGCGATTTACCTCCTTAGAAAGCTCATGGAATTGTACAGAGATAGAAATGTAGATTTGCATATGATGTTCATTGATTTGAAAAAGGCATATGATAGAATCCCGCGTGAGGTGTTGTGGAGACGCTTGGAAAAGAAAGGAGTATCTCCGGTGTATGTTCGACTTATTAAGGATACGCATGAGGGAGGTAGGACGATTGTTAGGACTCCATGAAGGGTTACCAACGACTTCTACGTTGGTATAGACCTGCATCAAGGTTTCGCTTTAAGCCCTTTTCTTTTCACTTTAGTCATGGATGAACTTACAAAAGATATTCAAGATGAGTTACCCTGGTGTATGTTATTCATAGATGACATTGTTTTTGTTGATGAGACCAAGGAGGGAGTTAATGAAAAACTGGAGTGATGGAGACATACACTGGAGTCTAGAGGCTTTAGAATCAGTAGATCGAAGACTAAACACCTTTATTGCTGTTTTAGTGGAAGGGCAGATGCAAGGGAAGAAGTCACCATTGAGGAGATGCAGATACCAAAGATTGAGAAGTTTAAATATCTAGGCTCGATCATTCATCATGAAGGGGACATTGACGAAGATATTAGCCCTAGCATGAAAGTGGGCTGGCAAAAATGGAAGCATGCATCAGGTGTGCTGTGCGATAAGAGAATGCCTGTAGGACTAGAAGGCAAAGTTTATTGTGTAGTAGTTAGACCTACTGCGTTATATGGATCAGAGTGTTGGCCTATAAAGAAGACTCAGGTTCAAAGGTTAATGGTAGCAGAGATAAGGATGATTAGATAGATGCGTAGTTATATAAGAATGGATAGAATTAGTAATAGAGTGATAAGAGACTTAGTTAAAGTGGTCCCTATCGAAGATAAGGTGAGAGAAATAAGACTCAGATGGTTTGGTTATGTGAAAAGAAGGAGTGCGGACACTCCAGTGAGGAGATATGAGAGAATTAGCATCCTAAGAGGTAAAAGAGAGAAGGAACGATCACAGAAGAGTTTGGATGAGGTGATTAGAGAGGACTTGAAAGTTATACGGTTAACAGAGGACATGGTTCAAGATAAGAGACTATGGCGAGGTAGGATTAAGATCTTAGATCGCAGAGAGTTAGCCTCATAGTTGGTCTCTCACTTGCAGTAGCGTGGGTTTGGTTGTGGTTTTTTCATATGTCATGTTTGCATATAGGTAGTTCATGCGCCTGGGACGAGACATTGTTTGTCTACTTCTATTTGTTAAGGTACAGTTTTTTCCTCTGCCTTGTTGCACTTAGGGTTACATAGTTACTGCCACCCGATTTTTTCATTTTTTTTCGTATTTCTTAATTCATTCCCTATAGCTTATCCTTAGTTTTTCTCCATAAAATGTTTTCACAAAATCCTTCTTCTATAAAATGTTTTTAGAAAATCGGGTTTTGTGGGTCTCTTAGAATCATCCTCTCTACGAGCAGGATCGCCGGTAGAGGTAAGGTTGCCTATATTTGAATCTTCCCAGATCCCGTGAAAGTGGGACTCACATTGGAAGGAGTTGTTGTTGTCGTTGTAAGAATCTCAAGTTGGAGCTCTTTTCTAATACTTTTTGTAAGTTGTTAGGTTTCATCTCCAAACGATAGGTATATTAAATCTTTTTTCGAAATTTAAGACATCTTTTGCAATTTCAGTAAGGGTCAATGAGTCATGGTTTGACGATGAATTTTGGTAATTTTCTTCTTTATATTTTTCTCTCAGTCATGTCTTCACTTGTTATTGCATAGACTTGATGTCTAATTCAACATCACAATCTAAAGGTATAAGGAGCTATCAATCTTCTTATTTACATCTAACAAAGATCTCTAATATTAACTTGTAAGAGGCGATCTTTCTTATGAAAATTGCGCAACTCTTGCATTTTGCATAGGTTGAGTAACAGTCTTATTATTGTCGAGAGTAGTTGCCTCAATCGCATCTGTTACTTTTTTAATTTCAATCTCCTTACCATTGAAATATTCTGTAGGCATATATGGAGATATACCTTGATGTCCCCTTATAATTCCACTTTTATAGAAAGTTTATAGTTTATAACTCAAACAAAAGAGTACCAAATGTCAAAAACTATATCAAAGTTTTAGTATACTGATTAAGTGCCTATTGTGTGCGTATGTCTAACACACCTTGGAATGTAGTTGCCTAGCCTCTCCATTTGGGCCAACCTGAGGCCCAGACATGTTCAGATCATTCATATTAGATGACTCGAGGTTTTGATTTGTTTTTAGGTCATGTAATTTACGCTGCATGCATTGTATAGCCTAATTCGTCTGATCTCGTTTCCATTCGATTTTTTCGGCTGACTTTGGTCCAATTTTACCGCTTGCCCTCCTTTGATGTGATATCGAATTCAACCTCACAAAGAACACCTTGAGTGGGCGAGATTGGTCCTATTTAATTATCCCCCTTTTTTCTAGTTGATAAGTAAGCACTTTGTTTTTTTAATTTAAAAAAAGGAACACTAATAATGTTAGATGCCTCTTCTCGCAAGAGTATGTCTAACTACATCATCAGCTGAAATTGTCCTAAGGGTTGGTGAAAAACACAAATCAGATGAAAATGAAGCAGTAATGGAATGTCCAAATTTAGACAGTTAGTCTCCTGTCATGTTTGATTCTCTGAACACATGGTTAGTGGTAATTTGAATGCCTTGATCTCTCCACACTTGAATATCCTTGATAATATTATGAATCTGCCAAGTGATGCGAATCTTTCCCTCTAAAGCTTGGATCACTATCTTGTTGTCGCCTTCTGCAATAAAATTAATTTGTCGAAACCTGCTTGAATAGCATAGTGCTCTAGCCTCCGCCACTAATATTGAAGTGCTGCCGTAATAAGTTGCTCCAGCCTTTAGTAATATGCCAGTCCAATCTCAGACAATGAAGTCTCCTACTGCTAAGGAGTTGCTGAGTGATCCGTCAAAGTTGAAGTTTTATGAACCCTGGATCAGGTGGGTGCCACCTCACAAGATGAATTGAGGTGGAGGGGGAAGAAGACGACCCACTTAATTTAGTATCAATTGACATACAAGTCCGGATTCTCCATTTCATGCTAGCTTTTTTTGTCTGAATTAGGCAAGTCAGTGAATTGAAAATTTCATTCCTGAAGACTATGGCATTCCTGGATTTCCAGATACTCCACAATAGAAACGAAGACCTTTACTTTAACATTGAGTTATGAGAGGAATGAATCTTACACAAATATTGGGATAAGTCTTGCCATCTAATCGGAGAAACACTGAATGGAAGCCAATTATGTTTGTTTGCAGCTTCCCAGACCTTCTTGACTATTTGGCATTGTTTGAATAGGTGCTCTGAAGATTCAATATCACTAAGGCATACAGGATAGACTGGATTAATATGACGTCCCCTTCTCAAAAGCGTGCCTTTAGTGGTAGAGCTTTATAAGACAATTGCCACGGGAAGATAAGAATTTTAGGCATAGTATCAATTTTTCATATCCACTTATAAGACTATTTAGAAGTTTCATAGGACTGCATCCCATGAGCCATCCAAGTGACTGATTTTGTAGATAAATCAGCTCAGCTATTTAATCCTCAACAAAAGGAATCTTCTGTTTCATGCATGGGTATGGGTATCCCCTGAATTTTCTAAATAATAGGGTGGCTATTGAGGACTATCTTAAGACGCAAATATCCCATTGTGACTTTTGTGTAATAAAATCACAGACTTTTACATCAGGTTTGGGAATGTTTTCTTCATCTATTCCTATTATGTCTACTAGATTCTTGTTTCTATCCAATTATCAAACCAAAAGGAGATCTGATCTCCTTTCCCTATCTTCCAAATAATTCCTTTCTTGAGGACTACTCTTCAAAATACTTTTCCATGCTAGCGAATCAGCATTCTTCCGTTTACATCTAAAAAAGTCAGAGTTAAATAAATACTTTGCCCTCATAGATTGTACCCAAAGGCTCGGTGCATCCGTGAGAGCCTTCCAAGCCAGTTTACATTGAAAGGCTTTGTTGATGGCATCTGCTTTATGTAGTCCCAACCTACCTTTGCTTTTGGGCAAACAAATTTTATCCCAAGCAATAAGCGGTAAACCTCTCTCTGTATTTGATTTTTTCCAAAAGAAGTCTCCATTACATTCATCTAAATATTTGCTACTACTTTGAAATAATTCAAAACATTGCATTGTATGTGCTGGTAGTAACTCTGGGTGGGATTGTATCAAAATTGTTCTGCCAGCTTTAGATAAGCAGTTCACTTTTCAACCCTCCAACTTTGTAGTTGCTTTAGTAATAATTTCTTGAAAGGTTAAATTAGATTGTCACCCTTGGAAAACAAGGCAACCCAAGTATTTGCCTAAAGATTCCCTATGGGGAATGTTAAAGATGGCAGTTATTAGTTGTTTTTGTGCAGGGGAAGCATTACAAGCAAAGGTCAGAACAAACTTGTGGTAATTAATTAGCTGCCCAGAGGTTGAGCGAAAAGTGTCAAGTATAGTTTTAAGCTTATCATAGCTATCTGAGTTAGCTTTACAGAAAAAGGAGGCAATCATTTGCAAATAAAAGACATGAAATTTTGATGTCCCTGGGACTTATCTTAACCCCTACACCCGATTTTGGGGTATTAACTTCTGTTAAAGCTTATGATTAAGAGTTTCCACACATAGTATAAAAATGTAAGGGGAGAGTGGATCTACTTGTCTAATTCCTCTAGTTGGGGTGAACAAACCCTAAGGTTCATCATTCACAATTATTGAGTATAAAATTGAGGAGATACGTTCCTTCATCCAGGAGTTCCAAGTTGGATGGAATACCATTTTTTGGATGCATTTAAGAATAAAGTCTTATTCAATTCTATCATATGCTTTTTCTATATCTAACTTGATAGCTACCCAAACGGACTTGGTTTTCAGATTCTTGAACTTATGCATAATTTCATGTGTTAGCAGAATATTATCATGTTTTGATCTCCCTGGTATAAAGGCACTTTAAAATGGGGAGATTGGTTTATTGAGAAGTAGCCTTAACCTGTTAACCAAGATATTTGAAATGAATTTATAAATTGTCAAGCACAAGCTGATGGGTCTATAATGGCTAGTCTGTAAGGGGTTGGTCGTCTTTGGGATAAGTGCAATGAAGGTATGATTAATTACCTTCAGTATTTTTTCATTTGTGAAAAATTCGATAATGCAGTTAAAAAGATCCTTTCTGACAGTATGCCAATAGTTCTTAAAAAACCCTACTCCAAATCCATCAGGTCCTGGAGTTTTATTAGAATCTATGCTGAAAAGTGCATCCTTTACCTCTTCCAAGTTTGAAAGTTTAATGAGTTCTATGTTATCAATGTCTGAAATTAGTTTAGGCAGCCCAAGCTTAGGGATCATTCTAATCGTGTTGTATGCAGATTTAAAGCGTTGTGTATAGTCTAAAAGGAATTTGTTTGCAATCATTTTGTGATCGTCAATCCATACATCGCAGTCATCTCGGAGTTTCATAACTAATTTTCTCTTTCTTCTTGAATTTGCTATATTATGAAAGAATTTTGAGTTTCTATCACCATTCACTAGCCATTGCTTACGAGCCAGCTTCCCCCAATATTTCTAGTTAAACAACATCAATTTCTCCCTTTGTTTCAGTAGGCAGTGCATCCAGAAATTAAACCCATGGCTATCAGGATTAACTATTAATCTTTCCTCCGCATAGTCAATTTTGTGAGCATTTTTGGTAAGTCTCTCATGGATGTTACCAAAGTTCTTTTTCGACCAGTCTTTAAGATCGTACTTAACTGTTTTCAATTTTCATATGATTTTAAACATATGAGTCCCTCTTTGGCTATTCTCCAATTCTTTGAAACAATGTCATCCACATTTGAAAGCAGGATCCACACTGAGAGTTATTGTTGTTGTTGTGTAACGTCTTCCACATTTGATATTTACACTAGAAATTCTGAAAGCAATCCCTGTACATTGAATGTGGGTCGAAACAATAATAGGACAATGGTCTAAACATGTAAAGCTACCAAGTAATTCATAGGCATCGGGATAGAGACTAGCCCAATCATTTATAACAATAGTTCTATCAAGCCCTTCGTAAACAAGGTGCGTATGCAACTTTTTTTTTTCCAGGTGCATAACTTATCTGTTACCGGAAGGATTTGTGCATTAGTTATCGTTAGGAAACTATTCAGATGTTGAAACCTGTTGGTATTTGGCCTCCTAATTTTTCATTAGGGCAAGCTATTTCATTAAAATCTCCCATTATACACCATGGGATATCTATAACATTATGTAATTGAGATAAATGCTCCCATAATTCATTTTTGTCTCTATTTTGTGCTGGTACATAAATTCTACAAATGTTCGTTTCATTAACAAAAGTTTCTAATAGAAAGATCAAATCAGGTTTATGAGTATTGGTCAAGAATTTAACTTCTTGTAATACTTGTGCTTTTTTAACACCTTGAGTATTCCAGCATATAATTTTCATTAAAAAATCTTGGTTATAGCATCCCTCTTGAGAAGGGGATGGTTCTTCTATAATTTTTGATGCAACTCCAACCAAGAACTATGAGTGGAGATATCACAACAATCCAAATTGGTAATCACGAATTCTAATAAAAGACCACAAACCTAGAGGTTCCACACATTAGGCCTGAAAGCTTGTTGTAAAATAGCGTTGGAAAGGGAGGTCGAGAAAAACTGAACCAATCTCTTCTCATGCCATACGCAAGTAAACATACTGAAAATATGAACAGAGGTCACTACAAGAACACAATTGCTTTCCTGTTGGCCATCAGACATCATTGTGTTCTCACAAATATTGTTTGGGTACTTAAAAAAATCACTGAGACAACATATAGGCTGGGCAAGATTACTTTGCTGATGCTTGACATCAAAGTATAACCAAAGCAATAAAAGCACAAAAATTTGTCTGGGCCCGAAAGCAATCTAAATAAGGCCTTGGAACTGCAAGAGAGATCAATCTTACCATGCATTTCTCTTACCATAGCAACTTCAATAGCAAATAACAAATCCATATTATTAGGAAAAAGTTCATAGAGTGAGGCCTTCCGTTTAACGACAAGACAGATAATCTTGGAATGAGGATCCACATATGCTTCCATTGCGTGTAGAGGGGTTGAAAACATCAAAAGGACCAATACCATGCTATTAAATGAGGTACTTGCTTCATGTGGTAATTCTGAAATATTCAAGACTATCCTACTCCACCAAGGTCGATTCGCCCAATTGTGGGTAACACATATAACATTGGAATTAAAATCAGCCCTTAAAGATTGATGAAAAGCTATTTGGAGCAAAAACAAATATATAATAATAGAATGTTATTCACATAGGTCAGCTTAGAGAAGAAAATGATCCCCCAAAGGCCAAACAAGGAAGGTCCATGTGATGAGATAGCCATGATCGAAGGTCCAAACGCCCATAGCATGACAGGTTGCATCATTAGTAGCAGTTATACCACTAAACCAATCCCAAATATAAAATAGGGGGAAGTTCCAAGCAAGCCAACTAGGTTCATCAAGAATCCAACAGCCCCATTTAACAAAGAAATTCAATTTTCAAGTAGGTTTAGGACCATGGACAATGATATCACAATAATATGCAATACCCTTAATTCTAAGAAACCTTGTTAAGGTAATTATAATCGATGAATATCTAATGAAATCAAAACACTCTAACTTTGTTCCCAAATTCAAGTCAGAAGCCCATTAGGGGTGATAAGCAAACAGGTTCGACCAATATAGATCCATGAAAAATGATGTCGTCTCGAAGGCCAAGGGGGTAATCCAGAGAGGGGTAAGAGAGTCAAAACGGGAGATGACATACCTTGGATGAAGTGGAATCGATGAGAATTTTGACAAACTTACCAGAAGATGTTCGGGGATACTAGTTCCGAGTGCTTCAATGTCTAAAGTTCCATGAAATTTGGCGGCTCTAAGCACTGGCCACATGTCTACTCGAGAAGAGAAATGCTTGAGATCCACTCGACCAGTAGGTGACGATACTTCCATCAAACTGTAGAACTAAGTCTCTTGGGTCTTGCCATGCCTAAAAGCTCCATTATCTTTGAAGAATTGAAGCTTCCTTTATGAGATTCGGCCTCCAGCCAAAAGTAAAGAACCACTGGACCCAGCGTTCTGCGACCCAAATTTTGGAATAGTTTGCAGATCTGGACGTCTATAGACTGCTAATCTATCACAATCTTAACATTCTGAGTTTGAACCTCTTTAGATCAGTACAAAATCCAGATTTTGGCACTAAAATGTTGTCAATTT
>NCQV01098606.1:0-15583 GCA_002740545.1 Lophocereus schottii
ATGATTTGTATGTACGAATTTGATCAAAAACAAGCGATTTTATTTTTAAAAAAACGGAACCCAGCGATGGAAAGGCGATGGATAAGGGGAAAAAAATTTCTTTTTGGGCAGGGGGTGGCGACGGAATTCATAATCCCTCGCCATCAGTGACGGAAATTCCATCTCTGATTCCGTCGCTGATGGCAACAGATAGTCAATTCCGTCGCCCCCTGCCCCACCACTTTTCCTCGCCAAAAAAGTATGTCGCAATTTCTGTCGCATAATCCGTCACCGGCTGCTCAGCGACGAGCGAAAATCCGACAGCCTCATTCCGTCGCCAAATCCATCGCTGATCTTAAATTTCCGTCGCTGATTAATCATATTCCGTCGCTGATTCCGCGTTTATTTGGCATTTTTCTTGTAGTGATAGTGCACTAAAAAAAATAATATAGATAACTAGAGTATAATTTAGTGAGCTTCGGATGTACAATAGCATATTCTTTTTGTACGCTAACACATTTTAGTCAATTGTATAGTATTTTTACTAAGCGAAATACAAGTATAGAAGGCGCTTTGATTTGAGTTTATCTGCTCACTAAAAGTATCTGTGAGCTCATTAAAAATGTGTTTCATCCCTTAAATTTTAATAAGCTATAAAATATTTGTAGCAATCAAAATTGGGTGTATAGTAACATATCTTAGTGAGCCATGCAAAGTTTTTAATGAGCTGAAATCTAATTATATAAATACAATTGCTTGTGTACAACTAGTTATAATGTTATATGATATAATTAATAATTGCATTTGCTTTGTCTACGTGCTATTTTTCGTATATGTTGGCTTTCATAAATCTCTCTCAATTCCTATTACTCCAAGCAATATGTGGGAACACCTTTTGTGTCCAATGGGTCCACTGGGGGCCGGGGGGGAATAGAAGGGGAAAAACTGAGAGAGTGAGAACAAATTCTACATTTGTAGCCTATGATTCTTTACTTTTTAAATTAGTACACATATATCTATATCTTAAAAATTTGTGTACATCACAAATTTCCCTAATTAATCTTTCTCTAGTGGAATAGCGTCACATTCCAGAAATAGACACTTAATACTAGACTTAATAAATAGATAATTCTGTTTGGATATAAGTTGGGTTAAGTTTAGGTCGGGTCATGTTTCGGTCTAAGTCATATTCTGGGTTGGTTCAGTTTGGATTGGGTAAACTTCTGCTTGGATGAACTTCGAGTCAACCGATTTTGGGTCCAATAACCTTGTCATGCAAAAATAAGTAAGTTGGTAAGAAATTTCGGGTCGGGTGTGATTCAATTCTGATTATTTCAAATTTTGGATCTACATTCAAGTGAGTCTATTTCGGATGTTAGATTGGGGATGAATCCGGGTCGTTCAGTTCAGATTTCAAGTTTCGGATCTCGAGTCAGTTTTATCAGGTCTGCTTAAAATCTCATTGTACTAAATACAATCATAATTCATAATAAAGGTCAATTTGTTTTAGCCAATTTTATAAATGTATATTGGATTTGTGAATTATTGTTGCATTCTAATTCTCTTATCACAATACCTATTTAATAACTTCAAGAAATGAAAGTGACATTTTCTTTTTGCTTCCATGATTTATGTTGAGTTGTCAAAGTGGTAAATGTAAACTATTTTTGAAGGCAAATATGAGGTTCACTATCTTATAATTGTCTCTTTTCATAAAAGTCTTTGCGAATCAAACTAGATTTCTCTAAGCTGTATGTATCGGATACCTGAGAAATGCGGGTCTACATAAATGACAGTTCATGATATTGATAGCACTGGAAAACTTATATGATCATTAATTAAGCCCCTCTCCCTTCCCACAAAAAATTTAAAAAAATTGTCATAGATTGAAATCACTAAAGAAAATCATGAAGTATGCAATTAAAAAAATTAATATTTTGATATTCATGTGATGCATAAGATTTTTAATGTACTTTAAAATAATTATTTACAAAAATTGTAATGAGTCATTTAGCAACTACCAATAAAGAGTTTTTTAAGATCTTTTTATAAAACAATCAATAACCTTTTAAGATGAAGCAATGATCAAGGATGAGAAACTATCAAATAAAAATTTCTAGTATGTTATGATTGATTTAGAAAATATTTGTAGTAGCAATTGTGATATGCTAATTTCTCTATAATAATTAGAAAATTATAGTAGTACTAAAAGTTATCTAATTTATTGATAAAAATTACTAACATAATCAACTTGCATTAATTTTTGATGAAACGTTTTTTCAAAAATATTTAATGAAGATCAAATTATTGATTGGCATTTTTTTGTAATTAGTACATCGAGGTGTTTCTAATTTAATGACAATTATAGTTAAAATAAGTAGGTATAGGATTAGCTAATTATAGGAGTTACATTTTACATCATAAGCTACATGAGTTTGCCATGCATGATATGCTAGGTCAGGAATGTTTGATCAAACATACTATGTATGATTACTAAAACTAAAACTATTAATCACTAATTAAGATTATAAGTACAAACATATATTGTGATTTTTAATAAAAATAAAGCTCAAACGCGACAAAAATAAAGCTCACCTAATTATAATTGAGGATATGTACAGTAAAATAAATCTCATTGAACTAAAATTGAGATATAATTCAAGATCAATGAATATATCTATAAAAGTTGATCGCGTTAAATAGGTGAATTATTGATCACCATATATAATTATAATCATCGTGAAAACTAGATCTATTGATCATTAGCTAGTATCATATGTAAAAATATATATTGTGATTTTTTGGGCATGATATTGGTTTTTGTGTAATTCATATTTGAAGAGATCTAACTCCTTTTTTTTGAAAATAATATTCATTTTTCTATGGCTTAGAGCAAGTCCAACAGTAAATTCACAAGTCTAATTTCCTCGCCGGCGAGCGGGTAGATGGCTCGAATACCCGCAGTAATTGGCCCGTGAGTCGAGGCCTCGCGAGCGGCGTGAGTGGCCTGTGGCCTGTTTTCTTTTTTTTTTTTGTCGTTTGACAGATGAATGGAAGCAACAGATGAATGGAAGAGAGAGAAAGAAGGGAAAGCAGACAATTGGGATAGAGAAGAAGAAGACGAACCAAATTGGGTTGTTGAAAGGGAGGAGAGAGAGGGTTGTTTTTAATGATAAATGCATTGTTATCACTATTTTGATGATTTGTTTTTAATTTTTTGATATCGATGAGGCTGTGAAGGAGAGAGATGGAGTGTTTTTAATGGCATTAAATATTGTTATTAATGATTTTTTAATTTTTTAATTATAAATTAATGATCCCATTTTTACAAGATTTATCAATTAATTTTCATAGCTTATTCATACAAATAATAAAAAAAATAAAACACTAAACTTAATTAAATATATTTAATGGTGAAATTTATAAGTATTATTTTATTTAGTAAGTTAAAATGGTGAGCCTTCTATTAAAGCGATAGAAAATTATGAGTCAAAAATTAGCTCATAGGCTGATGTGGCAGTTGATGAACCAAAAATCCAACTCAGGGATGCTCTTAATGCTCAATTTTGTGTGACAACAGGGCCAATCACATGTTTCGACATAAGGAGCCAAGCTCCACCATCACCGCTACACTCTCTCCTCCCACCCTACCATTGTGACCTGCAAGCCACTGACAACCCAAACCGTGCCTTGTGCAACAATGGTAGCTTCTCAAGCAACAGCGACACCATCGCCATATTTGCAAACTCGCCAACAAGTCTCTTAGTCTGTGCTGACGCTGAATTATCACCAGAGAAGTAGCAATCGAAGCATGGGGATGAGAGAAATTGTTCGACCAAAGAGTGACGCCTCTAGGTTAGCAGAAGCCATCAGAATCCGGCGATTCCAGTCATGTAGTTGACGGCGTTGCTAGGCTGCATAGACCGCCAGTAGGCTTGGGTTGGGTCTAACACTCGGGTTTCATGGGGCCATAGTTGGTTCAGGTAAAGGGGGACGACTGAGAACGATTGCGACGTGATGAGCTCTAGTTGAATGCTGTAGGAGGCAAAATTTACTGACAAATTAAATGACGCCACGTGTAAAATAAAATAAAATTTATTTGGCCAATTAGGAGCCGCCACATGTAACATTGGCTTCGGCTGGCCCATTTAAATGCGATCAAATTCTGGCCGATTAGAAATTACCACATGTCGTTAATGATGCAATAAATAGTAATTATTTCTTTATTTAAAATAAAAAGATAATACCTAATTAGGGGTTTGAGCCCAAAGCCCAACTTAAAACTCTAGCCTAAGAGCTTATAAATAGAGGTCATTCTGCCTCGTTTAGGGGCTCAGCATATGCAGTATCAGAAGAACTCACAAGAGCTCAGAAACTCTCTCTAGAAAAAGACAATAAGCACTCCAAATACGTGTCGTCTACTTTTCAAATATCAAATTCTCGATAGAGATTAAGCCTCTCATGCTCTCTTTCGAAACAAGTTATTCAAGATTATTCAAGGAGATCGAATCAGAGGATTTATTATACTTGTTTCTTGTAACAATTATACAGAGATTGTACTCATACGTAATATCAATACAGAAATTCGATCTGTTCATCAATTTCTTATCTAATTTATTTTGGGCTCGAAATTTGTATATAAAAATTTTTGGCACGCTCGGTGGGACGTTCTCTGCCTCTCATCTCTTTCTCCAAACCACGAACTCTACATGGCCCCCAAGAACGCCATCCCTCAGCCTTCAAGGAAAGCTGTCTGATCCACATCTCAAGGATCAACAGCCGCTAGCGTTATGTCTAGCGAAATCATGATTCGAATTATGGTAAAAGCTGCTGCTATAATTGCCATAAAACAATTAGTTGGGACTGTCCCGTCACAGTCTCGCGGGATCCCAAGCCTCAACTCCAGCTTACTTAAAGGAGTCAGCAAAGTCCCTTCGCATTCTTTGAAGCAAAAATCTGTTGCAGGTTTCAAAATGCACCCAACAATATGTCAAGAGGTGGGCGAGCTCCAAACTTAGGCAAGCCCCACCTTCGAACCTTTCGGTGAAGAAGATCATGGCTATACTAGCAGTGACTTCTCACCGGCATCGCCAAGACAGTTGGTAGCTGAATCGAAGACCGAATCCGCCAATTTTGTTATTATGCCAGCCATGGTGACAGAGGCGACCAACGTAGAAGAACAGCTCGCAGATATGAAAGCAACATTGGAGAGGCTCACTAAAGAAAACCTAGAGAAAGACGCTCAAATCAAGCGCCAAAATGAACAGATCGCTACTCTGATGAAGAAGCTGGAGAAGCGGTTATTCGAAGGTTCTAGCAAAGGCTCAGACGGAGAAGAGTCCGACAAGGAGTCTAACTGCAGCGAAGACTCTGATGACGAGCGTATGAAGAAGAATGAGTCCTTATTGGCATCGATGTCTGTTGAGCAGATTCAAAGCTTGATCGCGAATGCTGTTAAAGCCCAATTAGGGGGAGGATCTAGCAAGATGCATCTGTACACAAAACCTTATACAAAAAGGATTGATGCTCTTCGTATGCCTCATGGATACCAGCCCCTTAAGTTCAACCAAGTTGATGGTAAAGGCAATCCCAAACAACACGTGCCCATTTTATTGAGACGTGCAGCAAAGCTGGCACCGAGGGAGATAGATTGGTGAAGCAGTGTGTTCGGTCTCTCAAAGGAATCGCCTTCGATTGGTACACGGATTTGGAACCCGAGTCTATTAACAGCTGGGAACAAATTGAGCATGAATTCCTCAACAGGTCTATAGTACCCAGCGCACTGTTAGTATGACGGAGTTGACAAATACTAAGCAATGGAAGGATGAGCCGATCCTTGATTACATCAACCGTTGGAGATCTCTCAGCCTCGAATGCAAAGACCGTCTATCCGAGGCCTCCGCCGTCGAGATGTGCGCTCAGGGCATGGAGCGGGACCTGCTTTATATCTTGCAGATGAGCAAGCCTAGGACCTTCCAAGAGCTAGCTACGAAAGCACATGACATGGAAATGACGATAGCAAATCGCCGCAGCAAGCCACCCTCCTCATATGAGTTCAAGAAGGACAAAAGTGAGATAAAGAAGAGCTCAAAGCCTTCCAAGGCACCCGCAAAGGAATCCATGGCCACTTCCGTTGAGGAGCCTGTACGGATTTCAGGCAAGTCTAGGCCAGAAGAAAAGAAAGGAACATCCTCGAGGGACGTTGGACGGAAGCGACCAACGTTAAAAGGAGCTCCAAGAAAAGAAGTACCCGTTTCCTGATTCAGACTTGTCATGAATGCTGGATGATCTACTTGAAAGTAGGATCATCGAACTCCCTAAACCTAAGAGACCAGAAGAAGCTGGAAGGACAAGTGACCGGAAGTACTGTCGCTATCACAGGGTTGTTAGTCATCCCTTAGAGAAGTATGTCACTCTCAAAGAGCGCATCATGCAGCTGGCGAAGGATGGCAAGATCATATTGGACCTGGATGACTCTTCCGGGGCCAATCATGTCTTCGCTGAGGTAGAGTGTCTTCCTCTATCACGGCAACAAAGGCCTACTCGATCTTGTCAGCAAAGGCAGAGTAGCGCAATTGGTTCCCAAGGACTATTCACCGTTCAGTTCGGGAGCTTGGAACCCGTCATCATTCCCTTAATGGTTAGGGGACCGGTGGTGCAAACAAATCCTATTCCGATTGAAGACGAAGAAAGATGGACACTTGTCACTCGAAGCAGGCCAAGGAGTCCAAAACAAGCTCAGCCATCGCCCCTTCGCCAAAGAAAAAGGCAAGGCAGGAGGAAGATTCCTCGATGTGCGAAGAGTAAGAAAGAGTCAAAGGCTAGTAAGAGACGGGAAGTCTAACCTGTTGACTTATTTGAGCAGGAGTCGCTCGTTCCTATCATATTGAAAGAATTTTTCTCAGTGAGATTTTTTGAGAAGATCACTGTTAACATGACTTCGTGTTATGAGCTAGAGAATGAGGGAGATGAGGAGGAAGCAAGGTCAGAAAAACCTGCCAAAAATGATAGTGAGGCTCTGACTATTTTAGAGACCTTACCGACCTGTGACGATTTGAGACAAATCTTCAGCTTGCCAAAAGAGATACGTCAACAGATTGTTGCTGCCCTGCAGCACCCAAAGCTTTATGTTGACAAGGTGACAAGTGCGGGTTAACTAGTGAAAGATGTTGCTCATTATGCTGCTTGCAACACCACCATCACTTTTACTGATGATGACCTGCTGTTGGGCTCCAAGCCTCATAACCGCCCCCTGTTCGTCACTGGTTACATCAGGGAGCAAAAAGTCAGATGAATCCTTGTAGATGGAGGGTCAGCTGTTAACATCATGCCTAAGTCTACGATGAACGAGTTGAGGATCACAATAGAAAAGCTTTCTAAGAGCCGAATGGTGATCCAAGGATTTAGCCTAGAGAGTCAACGCGCGATTGGTATGATCCGCTTGGAACTGATAATGGGACACCTATGAAAATCTTCGATCTTCCATGTAATTGACTCTAAGACTTCCTATAAGTTGTTGCTCGGACGCCCATGGTTTCATGAGCATGGAATAGTAGCTTCAACTCTCCATCAATGCCTCAAGTACTATCGTGGAGGAGAAACAAAGATTGATGGGGATGTTAAGCCATTTACTAAAGCAGAATCGCATTTCGTTGATGCCAAATTCTTTGAAGAAGCTGCGGCACCTAAAGAGATGATGATATCAACGGTTGCCTCCACAGGTAACTCAAAAGTTACCAAGAATCCGCAAACAACTACAGAACACGATAGTGTGAAACAACAACAACAACAAGGCAAAGAAGACGATGAAGAAGCTGGTGAGACGCAACCCGCTAAACAGGTTGCAAAACAGGTGGCTGTTTCAACAAACTCCATGACACCGATTTTGAGGTATGTTCTGAAATCCCGTTGTAGGGAAGGAGAATCACCTTTCAGTGGTGTTGTACATAGAAATGCGGAAGGTAAGGTTATGAAGAAGGATAGCGGGGCCAACTTGAAAGTGTTACGTTGCCAACGCAAAACATGTACCAACCGAAGGTGAGCAGACACCCCCTCCCTGGGTTTGTTTCCTCTTCTAAGGCTTTGTTGAAAGAAGAAGAGGTGTTGCCGCATACGTGTACCAAGGACGGATTTGATCCAAATGCATACAAGCTTATGGAAAGAGCTGGTTATAACTTCCAAAACCGATCTACCTTAGGAAAGGTAATCGAAGTCAAGCCTCATGGCCTCAATGATACTCAAAAAATGATCCAAGAGCAAGGAGGTTCAGTGAGTGTCTCTAAAGTCGGACTTGGTTACACACCGTTACAGCCAGTCAAGGGGGTGACGAAAGAACAAGCAGGTAGTCGTTCAACACATCTCCGCCGAGTAAATAGATGAAAGCGAAAAGGAGGATGATCCACCTAGCAAGAGGACTTCTGTATTTGACAGATTACAATCGATGAGTTCAACAAAACGGGCATCTGTCTTCACCAGAATTGGGGCACAGCCAAAGCCTTCAGCATTCAATAGGATCAAGAAGGGGATAGAGCCCTCGAAGACGTCTTCCCAAAAGTCCAAAGGTTCCGTATTTAACCGTCTAGGTGATACAAACGAAATACGAAGTTCTATGCCTTCACAGATGAAACGACTTTCAACCTTGGACGTTAAGACGGAAGGTTCATTGCGAGTGAAAAGGCACACTATAATCCTCACCGGTTAACAAAGTAACCTTGACTCGAACGTGGAGGAAGAGCGAGGTTAAATGGCTTACTCTCACCATATCACAGGTCGAGAATGCGAGGATTCAGACTCAGAGACAGATTTTGTAGAGACTCCAAAAACCCTTGAGGACGGAGGGCAAACTATGGTCGATGATCTGAAAGAACTGAATCTTGGTACCACAGACGAACCTCGCCCCATTTATATAAGTTCGTTGCTGACGCCTGAGGAGGAAAGCCAATACTTTAATCTCTTATCGGAATATAAGGACGTGTTCGCGTGGAGCTATAAAGAAATGCCAGGGCTTAATCCCAAAGTTGCTGCTCATCGCCTATCCATCAAAAGGGGAGAGTCTCCAAAGAAGCAGCCCTAGCGACGTTTCCGTCCAGAGTTGGTACCTGAAATTGAAAAAGAAGTAAATAAACTCATTGAAGCAAGGTTCGTTCGAGAGGTAAAATATCCAACCTGGATCGCAAATATTGTCCCCGTAAGGAAGAAAAATGGACAACTTCGCATCTGTGTAGACTTTTGGGATCTCAATGATGCATGTCCAAAGGACGATTTCCCGCTCCCTGTCACCGAACTCATAGTTGATTTGACTACAGGGCACAAGGCCTTATCATTCATGGATTATACTGTAGGGTATAATCAAATCCAAATGGCACCAGAAGACCAGGAGGCCACAGCTTTTCGCACACCCAAAGGCGTTTTCTGTTACAAGGTGATGCCTTTCGGCTTAAAGAATGCGGGGGCAACATATCAAAGGGCAATGCAAAACATTTTGATGATATGCTCTACAAGACAATTGAGTGTTACGTCGATGACTTGGTGGTCAAATCTAAAAAGAAATGCGACCATATTCCAGATCTTTATAGCGTCTTCGAACGTCTACGGAAATGTCAGTTGAAGATGAACCCACTCAAGTGTGCATTTGGAGTCACGTCTGGGAAATTCTTGGGCTTTGTCGTCCACCATAAAGGGATCGAGATTGACCAATCCAAGATCAAAGCAATCCAAGAAATGCCTGAACCTAAGAATCTCAAAGAACTTCGTGGCCTTTAAGGTCGCTTGGCACATATTCGAAGGTTCATATCAAATCTAGCTGGACGTTGTCATCCTTTCAGCCACCTCATAAAAAAGGGAGCACCTTTTGATTGGGACGAGTCATGCCGAGCAGCCTTTGCGAAAATCAGGAAGTACTTGTCGAACCCTCCGATATTGGGAGCGCCAGTCCCTGGCAAGCCTCTTATACTCTACATCGCAGCTCAAGAATAATCACTGGGAGCACTGTGTGTTCAAAAGAATGAGGAAGGAAAAGAAGTAGCTCTGTACTACTTAAACCGTACATTGGTGGGGGCTGAATTGAAGTATTTACCCATGGAAAAGATCTACTTGTCACTTGTATTTGCCGTTCAAAAACTCAAACATTACATGCAGGCATATACAGTGTATGTAGTTTCTAAACCTAATCCCATCAAGTACATTCTGTCGAGGCTAGGCCTTAGTGGGCGGCTTGCGAAGTAGGCTATGATCTTGAAGTAGCATGATCTTATCTATGTGCCACAAAAAGTGGTCAAGGGGCAAGCACTAGCAGACTTCCTAGCGGATCACCCAGTTCCTGATGAGTGGGAGCTAAACGATGACTTACCAGGTGAAGATGTGCTTTTTGTCGGTATCCTCCCGCCTTGGGAAATGTACTTTGACGGAGTTGCAAGAAGCGATGGAGCTGGTGCTGGTGTATTGTTTGTCTCCCCTGAGAGGCATGTCCTCACCTACTCATTCATATTAACCCAGTTGTGTTCAAATAACATGGTCGAGTATCAGGCATTAATCTTGGGCCTTCAAATGGCTATTGGAATGGGAATCAAAGATCTCGACATCTATGGTGACTCACAATTGGTCATCAAACAACTCATTGGAGAGTATGAAGTCAAAAAGGATGATCTCATTTCGTATTACAGGTGTGCCTCACGATTGTTAAGCAAGCTTGAAACCGTCAAGTTGGAGCATGTTCTTAGGAGTGCCAATAAGGTGGCTGATGCACTTGCAAATCTTGCCGCCACTTTGGCATTGGGGACGGAGGAAAATATGAACGTCCCCGTCTGCAATCGATGGGTCGTTGCACCCATTGATGAAGAGTTTGAGGAAGGCGTCAATGTAGTCAGTGCTCAAGGAGTAGATGGAGAATATTGGCGCCAACTACTCATTGACTACTTGCACCATGGGAAACTCCCTAATGATCCAAGGCATAAGACAGAAATCCAACGAAGAGCTCCCAGCCTCCTTTACTTCAACGGGACTCTTTCTCGGCGTTCCTTTCTCGGCATTTGGTTGCGATGCCTAGGTAACGAGGAGGCAAGACAAACAATGGAGGAAGCACACTCAGGAATATGCAAAGCACACCAAACAGGGCCCAAATTGCATGATCGAATTAAGAGGATGGGTTACTACTGGCTTACCATGGTGCAAGACTGTATTGACTATGCAAAAAGGTGCGAGTCTTGCCAGTTTCATGCAAATTTTATTCATCAACCTCCGAAGCCACTCCATCCAACTGTGACATCTTGGCCATTTGAAGCGTGGGGGCTTGATGTTGTGGGCCCTATCACTCCAAAATCTTCTGCTGGCCATTCGTACATCTTGGCAGCAACTGACTACTTTTCTAAATGGGCAGAAGCAATCCCACTGAGAGAGGTCAAAAAAGAAAATGTCGTTGATTTTATTCGAACTCATATCATCTATCGATATGGCGTGCCTCGGTATATTATCACTGACAATGGCAAACCATTTGTCAACAAGTTAATGACCGCCTTCTGCAAAAAGTTTAAGTTTGCTCAGCGCAAATCTTCAATGTATAATGCACCTGCAAATGGGCTGGCGAAAGCCTTCAATAAGACGCTTTGCAACTTACTAAGAAAAGTGGTGGCGAAGTCAAAGCGCGATTGGTATGAAAGGTTAGGGGAAGCTCTTTGGGCATACAGAACCACATACAAAACGTCGACCCAGTCAACTCCTTTCGCTCTGGTGTATGGGGTCGAAGCAGTATTGCCTTTGGAACTGCAAATCCCTTCACTCCGTATCGCCACACAGGAAGGCTTGACCAAAGATGAAAATTACAAGCTTCACCTAGCAGAGCTCGAAGCCCTTGATGAAAAAAGACTTCTAGCGCAACTGAAGTTGGAATGCTATCAAGCTCGCTTATCATGAGCGTTCAACAAAAAGGTACGACCGCGTTCATTTTAAGTTGGAGATCAAGTGCTCGCGGTAAGGAGGCCAATCATTATCCCACACAAGACTGGAAGTGAGTTCACTTCCAAGTGGGATGACCCTTACGTGGTTCGAGAAGTTTACACCAACGGCGCCTATAGGATTGTCGGTACCGATGGAGTACGAGTTGGGCCGATAAATGGAAAGTTCCTAAAACTTTATTATCCTTAGTATGTTAATGCATGTAGGCTCCTAAGCAAGAGCCTAAAATGCTCATTGTACCCATTAAAAAAAAAAACCTTTATACTACTCCTGGCCTGCAAGAGTATAAACTGTGAACGGCCAAAAAAAAATAATTATAATAATTATTATAATATAATCTTGGAATCTCTCATTCGTGCAAGGCAAATTGACCAAGACATTCGTGCACCAATAAGAAAAGGGAATTGGAATTTCTCATTCAAATTTCATTGGATCGACATCAAGTTTATTTCATTAACAAAAAAAAAAAAATACATAATGAATTCATATCAAAAAAAGCTACGGTGTCCAGTGGAAGGTCTTCAAATCTTCGAAAGATTCCTTTACATAAGCTTCGGTCTTCTCCAAGCTAGCTTTGGTGGCCGGGTCTATCACCTCAATGGCATTAAGGGTGTCAATTTGACCCTTCAAGTCGATGACTGCTTGCTCAGCTCCCTGAAGGGAATCTTCACTAGCCGTCACTTGACAACCAAGGTCCTTCTTTTGATCATCTAAGGATTGCAACTCTTTCAGCAGTTCCTCACGCCTCGAATCCACGTCCTCCAGCTTAGCCTTGAGCGCATTATAACGAGCAATTTCTGTATCCAACTGATGGGAAGCCGCGTCGAGCTTACTACCGACTTCTACACGACAACTTTCTCTCACCTCGATGGTCATTCGGTCAGATTAGTTCTCTTCCAAATCTTTAAGATCGCATGCCTGGTGGATCAGCCTTTCAACTTTGTTCTTTAAAAGAGTAGCATCACCTCCTCTTTCATGGATGAGGTCGTAAAGGCTGTCAAACTCGCCCTTAAGGCAATGAAGCCTTTCAAAAGGGGTACGGAGCACTTTGTCAAGAATAACTTGACCCGTCATATGAGCTCCACTCTTGTTCACTTCTCTTATGACGGCATTGACATTGAAAACCGAAACATCTGGTGTCGCTCTTAAAAGATGCGGTGGAGGGAGCACTTGTAGAGCATCAACTTTAGGTGTAGATTCAGCTTCATCATCATCGCCAAGAAAATTTTGCCCAAGGGATGACAACTACTCAATTGAAGGGAAACAGTGACTTCCCGATGGTAGAGGAACATATGCCACCTTCTCCTTAAAATTCATGTCACCGCTTTCTCCCTAAATAAAAAAAATAATAAATAATAATACATGAAAAAAAAAAGAAAAAGGGGGGAGGATTAAAATGAGGGATCATGGAGGCGAGCCAAAAAAAAAAGAGAAAATGTATGTATGTATTACCATGCATACAGTGGGGCTAGGATCGCAATCCAAAATATCCATGATATTTTCTGCGCCGTCAGGAGGCGGGAAAACGGTTTTCCCATAGTCTAATTTACTTCCTCCAACCTTGGACATGCCCTGCTCATCAAGAAGACAAACGATGACAGACTTCAGCTTTTGTCTACAGGCTATAATAGGCAAAGGCTCAAGAGTAAGTCTAACCTCGTCGGAGGCCTCTGGTGCCATAGGGACACTCTGAATAGGAACTGCGGAGATAGGTGCGACTGAGAGGGCAGCATCCACCCCTGGGATTTTCGTTTGAGGAGTATTGTCTTCTGTTTCAAGAGCTGGAGATCTTAAAGGCTTTTGAGAACGAATGATCTTGAACTTAGGCCTCGAGCCAGAAGGACCCTCATTTCTCTGAATATTTTTATCAGATGAACTGGCTCTCTTCCTCTTTGAGCTCCCTCTAGAATGAGAATCTGATGAAGTGAGGAACATTTTGGACCACCACTATTGGAAGCTTCGAGTGAATTTCCTCTCCAGAGAAGGGCATTGACCAGGAAAAAACAACCGAGAATTGGTCCCATAGCGTATACAAGCTTGATGGAGTCGAAGTATAACCTTTGAACTCGGGAGGATGGAGAAATCTATGTCCACAGGAATGTCATGATGAAAGCCAAATTGTCTGCTCAACCTATGCGGGCAATAGTGTTCAATAACAAAACTATCCTCGCAACGGCAACAGACATAACTTGAATGGATGCTGGCAAAATAAGCAAAGTCAGCCCGCGACAATTGGCCGTTATCGACGAGAGCCGCTTTGACTCGATGCCTTATAGTAGAATTCTAGTAGAAACCCCTCCCAGAACTGATGAGCTCACGTGCTTTGTTAAAGTCAAATGTTTTAGCCCGACCAAAGCCACTGAATTTCGGCATCCTGAGGTTAGTGGAGACGTTATCATCAAAGTCATATGTTCGGAAATATTTAGCCACCCAAGCGTAAAGAAAATGCCAGGGGATATGACCTCCTTTTCTGCCTAGATGAGCGGAGTGACAAATTTCACCAAGGCCTCTGTAAATGCTAGCAAGGATGGCCAAAGAAAGACAATATGCTTGACCACCTTCCATGCTTAACGCCACTGAGAAAGTCCCAGGACGAATGCAACCAGCATCCCTGACTGGAAGTACGAACAAGCACAACCAACATGAAAGAAAGGCTGCGAGGAATGTCTCCGTACGCTCGCCTTTGGATATGCCTAGCTCGTCAAAGACAACATGAGATTCGTTCCACCCGTGAACTTCAGTAGCGGAAGATATAATACTTGGGAGAGGAACTCGGCTTCAACGGTCTGATTTCGTGGGAGCATAATATTTAACTAGCCCACGGAATCAGAATGCAATCCATTCCTCTGTAGTTGGTTTGTGATCAAAACGTTGTCGAAGAATATGATATTCTTTAAACAAATGAGTGCAACTCCTCCCCATTCTAGATTTGAGCTCTTTAGATGGAGGGACAACTTCATCATAGAGAAAGCCTGACAATGGAAGCCCAAGGAAGCCATAGATGTCCAATAGAGAAATTGATACTTCACCTTTCGAGGTATGCAAAGAGTTCGTTTCAGGGCACCAGTACTTGTATATCGCTCGAACAATATTTGGACACTTGTCATAAATAAAGAACGATGCGTAAAGAGCATCAAATAAATGATTTGCTACAAGTAACTCTTTGCAACGGGTGAGAACGTCTTCTAACCATTCCCAATATAGAGGTGTGTAAGAAATTCTCCTTGGCACGGAAGCTTCTCCCACGATCTCTGCCCGGCATGTATGTCATGGTGCAATAGCTGATACGACGTGACGCTTTTCTGGAGATTGGGGTGACTTGACAGTAAAAATATTTCTCCTGTCTTCAAATTTTCTTCCGACCAAGAAGTGAGGCTCGGCGGACCTTCAGGACATTTGGATTTGGAAAAGTGAACTATGGGTCTGCGAATCTGCAGCTTCGTCTCTTTCGTATCTCTGCTGTCCAGTCGAATGCATAAATATTGACGCTTGTTATACGACTCATCTGAAACGACAGCCATGTTCAGAGCAAGCCTAAAAAGGGGGGAATTAATTATAATCAAAGCCGACTTTGGTGGACCCTACGGACAAGCCATCCAAAGGTCGAAAATTTATAATCAAATACGACTTTGGTGGACCCTACGGGCAAGCTATC
>NCQV01098607.1:1437-13948 GCA_002740545.1 Lophocereus schottii
CCTTAGTGCTATCTAATCGAAAATGAGGTAGACCTCATAGTTCCCACTAGCAGGGAGTGGAAGTTGGTGATATAGAGGGAAGCTTAATGATACAATGTAGTAGGTTTAAAAATTTATTATGTGCACATTACAAGTGAGGTCGACACTTGTTAACCAATGTGAAAATTATGTGCGTCCCTTTCTAAGATTTGCTTCATTAAACGGATTGTTATTGGCCCCAACTACTCAACTATTATGAATTAGCAACACTTAATGATGTCTTCCGAGACCCATTTGTATTGCATCATTAACTGTATAGGAATGATAGGTGGTACGTATAAAATTTACCACATTACCTGTACTTGTATACTTAGGTATACATACATTGAACAAACAATAAAGCTAATGCTTCACATAACCAGGTAGAGCTAGTTCTCTCAGCCAGGGGAATGTTACGAGAAATTGTGCATGTAAGTATCAATTTTAAGTTTACCTTGATAAGAATGAAGTGGACAATATAAACCAACACTAAATTGTAGGTAAACCATTTCAATGTGGCTAGTGTGAAGCGATATTAAAAGCTAACTCAGAAGATATGACATAAATATGGATTGATCATGGAATGTACACATAACATGAAGGAAATGTTCATTGAATATCACATCACCTAAGAGAGTTCAATAATAAGTAATTACCACGTTAGATGGACGACACCAACACAGAGTACACTAATAACTACTAAAGTTATTTAGCATGATTAGCATAATCCTTATAAACATATAAGAAAATGTAGGGTCACTCAGTTCCATGAATCGATTTAAACTACAATATAGACATGAAGTACAGAATTAATTAAATATACAATAAGACAATTTTGGTTGCAGTAAACAATGATGTGTGCCCCTCCCCCCAACCCCAAATATCCGTGCTTCACTAAAATGATTTCTATTTATGCCAACCAAGAAACTAATGTCTGTTTACAGGTATAATGTGAAGCCTTTGAGTGGTTGGAAAATAGGTATAGTTGATTCGAGTTCGTGTTCTTGGTAAACTTGAACAAGCTCAGTGTCCCTCGTCATTAATCTAACTATGTCCATGTTCAAATATAACTAGGTTCCTATTAGTTGGGAGCCCGTCAATGATGCCAGATTATATATTGAGAATGGTGCCTACTTCTGGCTAAGCTTGAAAGAGTTTGTATCCTAATTCTAATTTTCAATGCGGACTTGCACTATGTGCATATCCTTCCCAAATGACCAGTGCAACACTGGACTCTACACCGCTCCCCTAATTACTTTATTCTAAGAGTCCTTAAACTCATCATTTAGGACACATATGACTTTAAGAGTGCACCGATGTCGAATCACAACATCGACATCTACCTCTGCCTGCTTCTCAAGTCCCTTATGGGTGGTCGTTGCTACTCCCAATTTTCCCTGCTTAGGGTGAACCTAATCTTCCACGTCCTGCCCCTGTACCTCGACTATCTTCTCTTCTCCCCCTCAACTGGGTTATGCTTCATTCCTTCATTTATGATAGATGACAACTGGCAATATGTATTACCTCTATTCCCTTTGTCGTGCATCTCCTTTGATCGCATCTCCCCTGACTTGTTCACACTACTTGTACTTACCTCCTCTTCTAAGGATATTGATGGGCTGCTCATCGTATTTACCCCTTTTTCATTCATATAAGCAGAGGCTCTTCCCAAACTCTCCATTTTCGAAGTCCTTTCACTTACATTCATGACTTCCCTCATAAGGCTTTGCTTCTGTTTTCATACTCTGCAACTCCATTTCATAAATTGTAAAACACACACCATTACATACACATTATACTGAGCATATAACTCCATTACTATCACTATGAGATTTCCTTTATCAAATATTCACTCCATTAGGTGAAGGGGCCTTCACAAAAACTATGTTTCACTGTTTAGCCGTTAAGTCCATGATGTCTACTAGGATTTACACTTATTGCAATGTAGGTGCATTGCAAGCCATTACATATAACACATTCTTTAAGAAACATTGAATTCAGCAACTATTAAACATGTTAATAACATATACCTATATATAACACCGCAAACGACACCTTCCCGAAATTTGCTACCGAATTTGGCCCCAATAGTTAAATCATCAACTTCCCTTATTTATCTTGTGTCAACATATGCTTATTCGCTATTGTTAACTCAACACCTATTCTGGGAATTCACTCTGCCCAATCACCACGCTGAGTATGCCTAGGTAAACATATATTGACATCTAGGTAAACTAAGAGTCTGGTACACGGTTTCTTGGTTTAAGCCTATCAATGACATGCCTTAACATTTCCTACAACGAAGTATTGTTATAACAGTTACACTTCACGAAATTCATTCACTTCCACAAATATATTCCAACTATGAGTACTTTGTACTCAAAAAATTGTAATAATCTCATTACCAAGTACATATGTGTTCATTCTACTAACATATAATTGATATTTACTACCAAGTATGACATACATGTTGCATACCCAGCTAGTTATAGTGGTCTATCCATATGAGATTTTTTCAGTCCTTCCTCTTCACATTAACCGATCACCTTCATCATAGGCACTCCACCTTCACCAGAAACAGTTGATAGGTAGAGAAATAATTGATTTGTTGCTGAAATTGAACCACTACGTACCTTGCCTTACTCCATTCTTTTCACCTATTTTTAGATCTGTGCTAAAAACCACTGAATTTACCATGAATTCAATAAAATTTCACATAAATAGTAGAGAGCTTAAGAGAGATGAAGGAGAATAAGGTCGTGTTTGGCAATAACAATTTGGGTAACGTTTAGTGTTTTGGCCAAATTAATACACTAATTAGTTAATTTTCAGTATTCAATAAACTAGTGTTTTGACTAGGATTTCAAATTGTGTTCAGCGTTTTGAGTAGCGTTTTTGAAAAGTTAATAGTATTAACATTTGACATTTAAAAATAGTATTTCATATCTATTAGCCAAAAAATATCATTTAAAAATTAAATTTTTGAAAATTTATCTATATCCTTTTATGTCAATTTACATTAAACTAGCATAACAGCTAAATTTACCGAACATATTAGTTTCAACTGCTAATATAAACAACTATCTGCTAACAGCTAAATTAAAAATGTCATTCGCTATCTAAACAGCTATTCGTTATTTAAACAGCTAATTTTACCGAACATGGCCTGAATTGACTGGAGAGGATTGACGGAATTAGATTGAATGACGAGAAAGGGTAAACACAAAAACCCTCCAGAAGCAATATTAAATTGTTGCAAAAAAAAAAAATCACTTAATTGCACACCTGTCAATGATACATGAGTTGCCTGTAACCCAAATAACCTTTGAATGAGATCATCTGCAGTCTACAGATTGATGACACAATTACCATTATAATTCAGTCAAATCAGGCCCGCGATTGTCTCATTGTTTGGTCTGCTGTCAATCGGTCCAGTACATATAGAAACAGCAAGCAGCAGCCGAAGAGCCCTAGGTCACCACCAGTTTTTGCAATAGCCCATCCAGTTCAAGTCAAATCAAACAACACGTCGCGCAGTTTGGTTACACTACTGCCAATTTACATTGGAAAGCTATTTTGGATACAAACCAATTCTCCAATGATCTATTTGCAGATCATTACCATAACACAAATTATCGGGCAACCAAAATTTATGAGCAGAGCACAACGCAGTCCAAACAAACAAGACATCCAATACTAAAAACAAACAAGACATCCAATACTAAGTCAATAACATCATAGATTTAAGGATATTCAATCTAATAATGCCAGTACAGGCAGCAAATGAGGGGGGAATACCAGACATACTAATCAAGCCGCACATTGATCTCAAAATTGTCCAAAAATACCCTTTAGCAAAACTACAATGTCAAGATTCAAATTCAAACCCAATACAAGGGCACAGATCTATGGTGACAAAAACTAGAGAATTCAGGGGGCAGGGGCAAGCACTTTAAGAGGCTATGTTGGACGCCTTGTTGAGGATGACACCTTCATATTTAACTTGGAACCACTTCATGGCATCCTCTTTGGTAACCCTGTGCTGGATACCAACACGAGACTTGCACCTTCTGCGACGACCAACACGGTATCCAGGGCGCTCAAGCACCACATAGAAGTCCATTCCATAAATACCGGTTGAAGGATCATACCTATTGGTGAGGACAATCACGGATTAAACCAATTTGCACAATCACTACACTAAGGTCTATGCTTGAGAAGGAATGAAAACACAACGGTGCCTGTTTTATAAAGTGAATGACAGCATCACATAAACACCTGCAGTGAATAAACCATGCTTGCAATGCCCCTAACTTAGATCAAGCAGAAGCAGTATGACAACCAAAGACAAGGCACACATATCAGCCATAGTTTGAATCTCTTTTACAGAATACAAATGGTCAATATAATCTAAGTTACTGAAATTAGCCACTACTTTGAAACAGGGGTTAGGCAGGTTACATGTAGCAGTGACTTAACCTTTCAAAGGATTTGTTCACTATGATATGGTAAGCGATAAAGTGAGACCTCTAAGTACAATGCATACAAAAAAGCTAGTACATGCAAGCAAATCATTAAGGAGCTGTACCGCATTCCACCACCCCCCAAAAAAAGGGAGATCAAGCATATGATGGACATTTACATACATAACTGCTAATTGCCAACAATAACCAACATGAACATGAGAACAGTCAATATACCCCACAAATAAGAAGGAAGCAACATACATAATTGCCAATTTCCAACAATAACCAACAAGAACATCAGAACACTCAATATATATCACAAATAAGAAGGCAGTAACTTACTTGATTCCAAGATCAATGTGCTCCTGGATACCAAAGCCAAAGCAGCCAGTGTCACTGAAGTTTCTCCTCAGCAACTCATACTCCTTGACCTTCAATCCACTCTCAAGGAGCTGCATTGCCTTCTCACCTCTGACAGTGACATAGCAAGCAATCTTTTCATTACGCCTGATACCAAATGATCGAACAGTGTACCTAGCTGTTAATCACAAACAAATATATGAACAAAAAAAGACACAATGCCAAGATAGACGAAGACAAACTACCAAGTGAATATCAAAGGAAAGCCATGCCACTAATGGAAAATAAATTAGTTATTGACTACGTGCCCAAACAAGTCATTCACATTAATAAAAGTCATGAGCTACAGCAAAAATAGACTAATAGTACTGCTATACATAATTACACCATGGAATCTATCTTATCAGTTATGTTTATCCGTCGGACATCATACGCATAGTAGAAGTGCCCCCATCAAAAGAAACACATCTCATTCTTCGTATTTCACACATTGGACAACACACATGTAGAACAACGCCCTCATTATCGGAAGTTTTAGCAATGACATCAGTTTGTGAAGATACTAGTAAGTCCCCAGTAACAATCAAGGGAAGGCAGTGTAATCGCAAACCAACGGTATCATGTAGACGCTGAAAATTCCAGGAAAGCAAAAACTACGCAACCCCGATTGAGCACATCAAGTTTATGATCGATATCAAAAGAAAAACTGCAGAGGGCTTACAATAAAGGGAAATAGAAGAAAGTACTGCAGTATTTATGCATTGAAACATTGTCGTAGTGAACTATTACACAGAAAAAAAAGAATTAAATCCACAATTTCCATCTACGCTTGAGGTTGGACTTCTTCAATGTATTGCCCGACCACACCCGCCCCCAAAAAAAAAGGCAGTAAAACAATATGAATCATTAAATCAAAGTACTCAGCTAGCCCAGCAAGTATAATCCCTATCTTCAACACCCAATAAGCACAACATCTTTGATGGGAAAATTAGCAGAAGAGAAAAGAATGAAATATTGAACTATCGTTACCTTTCGAGTAAACAGGTGTTTGGCCACTGAGTTGCTCCAACACCTACAATACAGGCAAAAAAGGCCGAAACTTTGAAACAAACTTGCCACCAGATTCACCAATTTCAGTAAGATAACGATCAAAAACAGACAAGTTACCTTAGCAGCTCTGGTGAGACGATCTCCACTCTCTCCGACGGAGATGTTGAGGACGAGCTTCTGCACCTTGATCTCCCTCATTGGGTTCGAAAGCTTCTTCTCCGACGCCTGCATTTGTTACACGCACACATTTAGATAGGGAAATCAAAACCCTAAAACTGTTGGAATCGAAAGCGAAGGAAATTGCGAGGGGACAAAGAGTAAGAGAGAGACCATTTCTCCGGGAGCGATGAGCAGCGGGGAGGATGGGAGAGGCGGAGAGGAGTTTTACACGGACAGAGAAGAACAAAACCCTAAAATCGAGCAGAGGGCAACCTAGGGATTTTATGTTGCTGTCGACGAGATGTGCTCCATTTGCTGGGCCGAACAAACTAACTGAGAATGCTCTGGGCTGTAGTTTATATGACGCCATGTCGGTCGTCCAAGCTCACTGCTAATCTCAACCCTTACGAGTGGAAACACTTAAGTCATGTTCGGTAAAATTAATTATTTAAATTATAAATAATATTTTTAATTTAGCTATTAATAGATAGTTGTTTAAATGAATAATTAAATAAATATATTTGATAAATTTAGTTATTGAATTAGTTGATTAATATAAATTGACATAGAAGGATATAGATAGTTTTCAAATATAAAATTTTCAAAGGATATTATTTGACTAAAAACTATGAAATGCTACTTTTGAATGTCAAAAGCTAATACTGTTAGATTTTCATAAATGCTTCTTAAAAAAATTAAATGTTACTTGAAATACTAGTCAAAATACTAAGTTATCGAACACTATAAATTAACTAATTCGTAAATTGACTTGATCAAAATACTAAATACTACTCAAAACGTTGTTACCAAACATGGCTTTAGCCCACTTGGAGCACATACAATAAGATTCTCACCAGAAAAGCTAGCTCATTGACAAACCAAATTTATTTATTTAACAAGAAAAGTCACACTTGTTAAATGTGTCCTAACAAACCTCCTTATGCATCAGATACAAACGTCAATTTATGATAAAAAAAAAAATTTGATGAAGCACAAAAAAGTATTGGAAAATTCGTTTGAAATAAAGTTAGGGAAATTTACAAGGTGACCACTCATTAAATGGGGGGAACATTCAAGTGTTTTTCAGAACAAGTGGGAATTGGTTTTGGGGGGAAAATCGAGTGGGGAATATTGAATGGGGGAGAAAATGACGGAACTGCCCTTAATGAAAATGAAGCATTGGAAATTACGAAAATACCCTGGTTGACATATGGAGGGCTTGGAAGGCAGTTGAATGCGGCAGTTAGTAGGAGATGAATGCGAGAGAAGCGAGAGGAAGAGGAAGATGATCGTGAGGGAGTTCTAACACAGGAAGAGACGGAGTGAATGCTAGGGCAGGAGTGGAGGGAGAAGTTGACAACGACAGAGAGAGATGGAAGAAGGAGAGGGTCGAGGGGAAGTTAGGAGGAGGAGGAGGCAGTGGTCGACGGCAGAGGTTAGCGACAGCGGCAGGGGGAACCGAGCAGAGGTATAGCGCAGGCGCACAAACCAGGAAAGAAGCAGGGAAGGACAGGGACAAGGCTGTAATAGAGGTTAGTAACTTTAACTTTCTAATTGTTGGAATTGAACATGAAATGTATGTATGTGTGGAAGAGTGATGGTAGAATTGGGGATGCCTTAATGAGAATTGGAGGGGTGAAGTCATTGGGAGGGGAAGGATAAAGTAGAGGAGTTTGGGTAACTCCTCAATTGGGCATGAATTTAGGAGGTTGCACTGGTGGTGGTACTGTTAACCATAGTATTAGTAGAGGTATACCCAAGTAAACGGGATGGGAGTAGGTGGTATACAAACGCAATCAATGTAGAAGAAGAATGTTAAGTGGATGTACATAAATTGAGCCATTGTTGTTGAGGGAGAGTTGGTATGTGGATGTGTAGGAACACCATTGTAGCCTTGTAGGTAGCATAGTTTGAACAGAGGTGTACCTAGGGTTACCGGTTGTGATTAGTGGGTTAACTACTTAGAAGAATATAGGTATGACTAATGTTGTTGGTGTGAAGGGGGGTTTCCTAATGGCGGTGTGTTAGATGTGGCCACGTGTGTAACTCTATTAGGATGATGACTGTTTGACTCAAGGTATACCCACAGCCACATGAGTTGGACAGCTTGATGCAGGGATGCATAGAATGTAAGTGTCAATTGCTTATTTGTGTGGATATGGGTCACTGCATTGTGTGTACTACATTTTCAGTGCGGGTATACCTAGGTAGACTCGTATTATGGCATAGACCATTGTGGTGAAGAATGTAATGATCTATAGTTTGTAAGCAATTACACAGGCGTGGGGATGGGGTGATGTGGTGGGGGCCTATTACATGTGTGGGGGTAGAGGACTTAAGTGCGTCCAACACTGTATCAGACGTAGTGTACCCAGGTGTGTATATGTGTAGAACATGGTAAGGCAGGGAAGAACCCAAGAAGTGGAAGCAGTTGACAGTGATGGAGCTGGCAATAGAGTATGGTAAGGGTGGAAGTTGTTAGACATGTATTAATTGGTATGTGATGGTATTTGTTATGTTGTACTGATTACAGGTTTAGTCAATGGAGCTGCGAAAGTGTCGGAGGTCCGTGAAGAATGAAGCAGCCCCTCTTGTTGATTCAAGTTCAGGAAGCGATGATGAAGGAAGCGCCTTTGAGGCAGTGGATGAGGGCACGAACAATTCGACCAGTAGTCCATCTTTATCATTGGAGGCAGAGGTCAGTGAGAGCAGTGGGAAAGTGCAGAGGATGGAGTTGCGATCGAAGCATGTCTGTGATGCAGGTGTCAGTGGGAGTCCTCGTGTGAGGAGGCCAAAGAAGGGAGGTGCGGTCGTGGTGACAGAACTACGATCGAAGAGAGTGCACGATAAGGGGGTGTGGTGAGGTTGCTTCCCAGACTTGGAGGAGGTCTTCAGGGAAGGCTGATAATGAGCAGGGAAAGCGAGAAAGAGGAAGGGGGAATAAGGGGAAGTCTGGGCAGAGGAAGGGATGGTGGTGGAGAAGGAGGGGGGAGGGCATTGGTGATGTTGTTGTGAGACATCAGTGCACACTAGAAGCTAGGTGTACCTTGAACTTTGAGTAAGAGGAGTGCCAGAAATCAGCTATAGACGGAATAGTGTGTAGCCTGGTTTTGAAGTACAAGCCATTTGTGATGGATAGACACCTGGTTCGCGCCCTAGTGGAATCATGATTCCTGAGTCGAAGGCATTCAGGATAGGTAGGCGAGAGGTTCCATTTTTGGTGTATAATGTGGCGTTGTTGACTGGCCTCCCTGCCATGGGGGGACTTGTGACATTTGACCGGGGGGAAGCTCCATGCGAGGTGGAGGATATGGTGAACGCAGGGATGGATGACCATATGAGCAGAGAGAGGGTGAGACGACGAACTGGACGTGCCGACATGCGAATGTACCGAAATTGTGTTTCAGTTATAATCGAGTTGTGTAAGCAGAACAACACCTCGGACAGGTTAGGGCTGTTCACTAAGTTGTATGCCTTGCTGGTGATGAGTGGGTCGCGAACTGCGGGGGGTGTGACGTGGAAGTTGATCGGGATGACGGAAGATGTGTGCAGGATGGCTGAGTATTGGTCGCAAGCGGTGCGGAGCTTCCAAGTGGAAGCAATAGAGGACACGAAGGAGAAGATTCCACTGAAGAAAAACCTATAGATGCATGGATTTGCGATGATACTTCAGGTATGCCATGGTTTGAAATAAATGTGGACATTGGTTGATGTAATTGCTTAACATAGTAAGCTTAACTACTGATGTTGTTTGTCTCAAACAGGTGTGGTTTTATGAGCATACAAATCTGTATACGCATGCTGATGAGAAGTGCATGCCACGCATTGTAAGTTGGGTAAACTTGTACATAGGCCGCAAGTATGATGCCAAAGAGCTAATTTCGAGCATCGAGGACAATCAGGTGGGGTACTTGAGTTGTAAGGTCAGTGATTCCCTTTGGTTCATGTGGTAATGATAGTATGCGTATGTGCAGATTCTGCCATTCCTTCAGGTGCATGACCTGGAAAGCAGGGAGCAACAGTGAAGACTTTCAGTGACACAGACGATTTCAATGCCTATGTTGACGATTGTATAGGTATGATACAAACATATATGCATGAACTACTAAGGTTGTGCAATAGGGGGGATACAAATGGGGAGTTTATTGCATGTGAGTGTGGTATAGTATGTGGTCATGTGTCACCCCGTTTGGCGTGGAAGTGGGAGTCCTGGGTAGTTAGGGTCGAAGTCAGTTTTGGTGACTTGGGTGGGTGAGGGGAACATGTGTTGTAGTCGTTGTTGCAGATGAAGCATGGATTGCATGTTATGTGCTTTTGTCTGGACATGTACTTTGTGTGGGGTGAACAAATGTGGTCCGTTTATGATTGTAGGGTATTATCAGCATTGAGGAGCGGCTCTGAAGGATGAGGGAGGCACTACGGACAGTAAAAGGGGCACTGATGATAGAGAGAGTTGCGCATGCTGCCACAAAGAAGGAGCTCGAACGTTTGCGGGCCTTGCTGATCGGGATGGGCCACAGGGGTAGTGCCCCAGGAGGTATGCAACATGAAGGGCTCTAGTGCACGGACGAAGATGGTCAAGGCACCATGCATGCAGTTGAGGGAAGCGTGTGTACATCATCAAGTGAGGACATGTATTCGTTCCGTACCAAAATCCAAAGTGCGAACATGAGGAGCATTGAGGATGCACAAGAGCGTGACCCATTCAGTGAGGGTATGGAACCTGTGGGGTAGAAGGAGATAGTTGCATCCCCCGTGGCCGCAGAGGACTATGTGCTCCCTACATACAGTGGACTGCGACACTGCACAAGCGGATTCAGGCGACGGAGGTGAAGAGGGCGTAGTGTGTGTTGGTGGTAAGGGGAGTAACTCAACGATTACGAAGAGGATAAGGAGAAGCCCTCGTTAGCGGCAGCCTTCAGCAAAGCAGGTATCGCCGTATGTCAATCCCATCGCCGCAGCGCGCACAGGGAAGCGCACTATGCGGAGTGTGTATACATCCCGGAAACAATCCAAGAAGGCGAGCTCCACTACAGGCAAAGAACAAGAGGTGGAAGATATAGGGGTTGCCGCAACAGAGGCGGCTGTGAAGGGAACGACGGTTATGGCGGTCGTTGTCCCGGCCGCAGCAGCAGGCAGCCTGGATGATGGTGCAGGAGGCATCCACGACACGGTCGGCCACTCTAAAGAGGAACACCTTACAAAGACCAAGCCAGTGACGGAGCGGACCACGGCGACAGAAACCATTTAGACCTGTGCAGCTGGGGATGTGCCCATCCATCAGGTATGATCATCTCATTTCTGTTATGTTATGTAACACACTTCACAATCGATGTACTAGGCCTTTATATTTGTAACATCCTAGTAGATGTGGTTCTGACCATGTGCTTGCTACAGGGTGGGCACAACATGTATGCAGCGGTGTGCACAGTGCACACTGTGGACGAGCCCATCACAGTGAGTGCTAATGACACCTCGGCCACTGATCACAGTACGGGACCCCCATTACTCAGGTACATTGCTTTCTCTTCCCCATGCTTTCCTACGTCATGGTGTCCCTCTTTCACACTCTTGACCTGTCCCCAACTGGGGAACTTCATGTTCATATCCGTACCCACCAACTTGTGGTGGTTTACCCGGGTATGCGGTTTTCTCTTCTGTGGTAAACTATCTGCTGATCGAGGTTGCTGACAGACACGTGTGCTCCTACTGACGTATATGCTGGATGGAGGATGTGAGCACATGAACGATGTTGTTGTCACGACTGACGTGGCTGAGGAAGCTGCCTCACCTAGTGGCATACCTCCCCCCCGGCGAGGTTGGGAGGTCCCTCCTTACCTAGGTATGGCCTACCATATACCCACACATACGTACATACACATCTACAACTATGGCTGTACAGTGGAATATACATGTGCACACTGATGTAGACATGGGTGTGTACATTTACATTAATGTGTGTATGTGTATATATATACGTTCATATATAGATATATATGTATACACAGACACACACATATACACGCATACGTAATTGTACATAAACATATACGTATATATATAGGGGTGTGTGTATGTGTGTGTGGGCCTCTTTGCGTCACATATGAGGATATTTACGTGTTTATTAATGTTCCGACCTATGCTCCTCTGTCCCTATCCCAAACTCATTCGAGATCCCACACCATACAACATCACATGTTTATGTATACCCAGTAAGTTACGCTGGTTAACTCGGGTATACGGTGTTGTTTGTGTTGGTATACCAGCTGCGGTGGTGGTTGCTAACCGCCACATGTGCCCGTCGTGACATTGTTATTGTCGATGATGCGGTGGAGGAACCTCCGTCCGCTACCACCGAGCTTTACCCCGTTCAGGTGAGGAACCCACCCTTTATCGAGCCACAACACTTTTATATACACATGTCTTTGTATAGTTCTAACTACATATATATATAAATA
>NCQV01098610.1:18865-30384 GCA_002740545.1 Lophocereus schottii
CTCTTTTTCACTCTATCCGCTTCTTTGGGATCTATAGGAGGGGTACCATCAGTGAGGTATGTCCGTATAGGATCCATCCCTATCGAGCTTCTATCCAACCACAGTAGTTCATGTGAATCAATGCTCCTCTCTGTCAGGGTCTCCCACTAAATATTTTTGCACTTCCCATCATCGGACGACCTTGCCAGTTTAGACAGGGCATCAGTCTGTCGGTTCTCCGAACGAGGGATGTGTGTGATCACAAAGTGCTTTAGTAGTTTGGTTGCCTCTCGTCCCCTTCGAACATACGTGGCTATGGTGTCATCTTTAGTTTCATATGTGTCGTTGAGCTGACTAATGACTAGTTGGGAGTCGGAGAATGCTTGGAGTTAGCCTGCCCCCACAGTGTAGCATAGCTCTATTCCCGCGATGAGGGCTTCGTACTATTGGACGCTTTGAACATGAACTTCAAAGCGTGCTCGTGCCATATCCCAGTGGGACTTTCAATGATGAGACCGGCCCCACTCCCATCGTTAGTGGATGAGCCATCAACGTGCAAGTTTGAGGGTCGTGGGTGCATATCACTTCCCCTGGCAGGCGTGACGTTCTTGGCTAAAAAGTCGGCTAGTTCCTGGGCTTTGATGGCCCGTCGTGGTTCAAAGACTTATTCATAGCATAACAACTCGACGGCCCATTTCAAGAGCCGCTGTGAGGATCTAACTTCTGAAGGACGTTCTTCAAGGGTTAATCTGTTAAGACCAAGATCTTGTAAGCCTCAAAGTAGGGACTCAGCTTCCGACTAGCCATTATCAGGGCATAGGCAAACTTCTGTATAAGAGGATAGTTTACCTCTGCCCCCGCCAAGTCGTGGCTCATATAGTACACTGGGACCTACCCCTTAACCCTCTCCACTACAAGAACAATGCTGATTGCGTGCTCTGAAATGGCCAAGTACAGGACTAGAACTTCTCCCCCCAGCGGGCTAGCTATTTTTTGCAGCTGAGCCAGGTATGTCTTTAGCGCTTGAAAGGCCTCGTTAGCCTGCTGGCCCCAACTGAAGTTGGCCCACTGTCGTAGGATACAGAAGAACGGCTGGCACTTGTCCACGGATTGGGACAAAAATCGGCCCAAGGCGGCTATATAACCAGTTAGGCTTTGCACTTCCCTTACATTTTGTGGCGGTTTCAGGTTGAAGACGGCTTAGATCTTATCCAGGTTAGCTTTAATTTCGCGGTTGCTGATCACGAACCCTAAAAATTTACCCGACTGTACTCCAAACACACATTTCTTGGGGTTAAGCATCATGCTGAAAGCTTATAGTATATCGAACGTCTTCCTCAAATCATGGCCATGATCCCTATCTCTCTTGCTTTTTACTATCATCTTGTCAACATAGACCTCCATAGTCTTGCTAATTAGGGGTTCGGACAGTTTGTTAACCAGGCGCTGATAAGTAGCCCCTGCATTCTTTAATCCGAAAGGCATCATCTTATAATAGTGGAGGCCGCGGTCCATGATGAACGCAGTCTTATGTTGATCCTCCAGGCAGAAAGGTATCTAGTGATACCCGGAGAAAGCGTCTATGAAGCTTAATAAGGCATTCCTAACTGTGGTGTCCGCCAACTTGTCAATCTTCGGCAGCAGGTAACTATCCTTCAGGTAAGCCCTATTTAAAACCGTGAAGTCCACACACATTCTCCACGTCCCATGGGGTTTCTTCACTAACACCACATTCGAGATCCACTCATGGTATTGGCACTCTCAAATGAACCCAACTTTCAGCAACTTTTGTACTTCAGCATTGGCCACGGCCGCTCGCTCTGGGCCCATGTGGTGCTTTTTTAAGATGACCGGCCTTTGTTAAGGGTCTACGGCCAGCCGGTGCATCATAACGGTTGGGGCGATACCAGGCATTTCCTCATGTCCAAAGGCGAAGATGTCTCTATGTTCCTCTAGAGTAAGAGCAATGGTTGCCGATTGAGGGTTGTCATGTCTCGGCCCAGCTGGACTGTGCGCTCAGGCCATTCCTCCTCAAATGGGACTTATTCTATGCCATCCACGGCTTTTAGCTATGGCTATGAGGGTTTCACTGAGGCACATGTGTGAATGACCAAGGTTTAAGGGACGATAGTGGCAAGTCTGGCCTTTGCACATTTCCCCGCTTAGGATGATCCGTCAGGCCCATGCTCATTCGTTTGTTCTCCTAGGGGCCGAATGCTCACCAAATAACACTCCCGGGCCATCTGCTGATCCCCACGCATTCCACCGATGCTTTCGTCATCCGCCTCGAATTGTAGCTAGAGAAGATAAAGGGCAATGACAACCTTTACCTTGTGGAGGGTTGGGCGTCCCAGGATTACATTATAGGCAGTGGGCACATCGACGATCAGGAAGTCGACCTCCAAGTTCTTGGCCTTTAGCTTATCACCAAAGCATAGAGGAAGGCGAATCATGCTGTTAGGATTCACCTTTGCCCCGCAAAACCTAAGATGAGATGCACTAAGGGGACGATGTCCCGCCCCAAGTGCATCAGCTTCTTCAAGCAATCCCAAGTGATGATGTCAACAAAGCTTCCTGTATCAACCAAAATCCTCCGTACAATTGTGGCAGCAATCTTCATCTCAACCACCAAAGGGTCGTTGTGTGGAAAAGCGAATCGTGGGGCTTCCTTTACGCCAAACACCATGGTGGGTGCTGTTAGGTGGGGTCCTTGCTCAGTCATGAGCACCTGTTGCACGTCTCTAAGCTGAGCTTTCCAAGCTGATCGGGTTGTACCTTCTATGTAGCTCCCGATGATAGTGGCCATAATGTCCATTGAACATTCTTCATCCCACGGTCGAGGTTGCACGAGCTCTTGCTCTCGGCGAAGGAAACGTGGACCTCTCTTTAAAAACCAGTCAATCTAACCATTGTCTACCAACTCATGAAGAGCCTTCTTGAGTTCTCAGGACTCAGTAGTAGTGTGCCTGCTCTGTTCATGAAACTCGTAGTATTTCCGAGCATTCTGCAGCCTCGGGGGTGCGATCATTGGCAGCAATCTTTGGAGTATAGGATGTCCCCTAACCTCCATGAGGATGCTTCTGGCGTTGGTGGTAAACCGGGGGTCGATTGCCTCAAGTTGCGGCCTCCTGTCTTAGGGGCCGGGATTTCTATCACCTCGATTAAGATTCTTTTCTCTCGGGATCCTAGCCTTCTTCGGGTCATCAAAATTGTTGGCACAAATCTCTATGGCGCGAATGAAGTCTGCGGCCTTTCTCAAGGCCTTAGCCAACGAAAAAACTGCTGTGCATTCCATATTACATGAGGACTATTACTTTAGGAAAGAACCTGTGGAGAAGTATTCCCATATAATAAAGTAGTTAGGTCAGGAAATCTAGTGGTTAGGTCTGTACTTCACAAATGTCATAAGTGACCTTTGAAACACTTAATTACGCGGATCAGGAGGGGAACACTAAGGGGAGCTTAGTTCCTTCTCTGGGCACATAGCTCCTGTACTTTGAAGGCGAAGTGCTAAAAACCATTCTTTTGACACGAGGATCGGGCTTCAGATCTTGAGTGAGTAACCTGAGTGACGAGACGGCAATGGTTGGATCTTACAAGCTTTGCTTGTAAGGTTCCCATGGATAAAAGGATATCCAAGGTGTGTGGGGAATCGGAAGGCAGTTCAATCGACCGGAAGAGACTCCTGGAGGCGGCACCCAGAATAGAAGATTTAATGGACCTAACAACAGCCGGTTCCACTCTAACGTAACAAACAAAAAACAACATTCGCCAATCTCGAGGCTCGTCTTATGGTCCTGGAGGGTGTTCCGAGTACAGCTGCAAGCTTCAATTTCTACCGATGCAGAGAAAAGACCTCTCGCCCCTAAAATGAAGGGACGGACTGGCTAGTGCCTAGGGTTCCACTATCTCTTAAATTCTCCTGTTCCTGTCCTTCAGGAATATTCTTTAGGCTCACTGAGCTGTAAGTTTCTACCTTTTGTCCCATCGTACAATGCTTCGATGCCGGTGGTGGGAGTGAGTAGAATGCAGAACACCCACTGCGGCGGTGTCGCGGTCAAACTTGTATAGGGGAAGGAGGTTTCACTTACTGATGCCAAATAAGCCGCGAACATAACTTTGTTATAGTTCCTGATAAAAAAGGAGAGAATACGGGGGGGTAATACTAGATTAAACAGAACCAAACAAGGAATAATCGATCTTACCTTTCCCAGGAGATATGAAAAATACATCAAAAAGGAGAAGGGCGCCCCTTGAAGAGGAAGAGAGAGTCAAATACTTATGTTGTTTTGTTACGTTGGGCGGGACTGTAGGTTCCAGGCGGATATCCTAGCGGACACTACGCTATACCAACTGATGCCAGACCCATAATTTAATCCAAAATGGTATGTGCTGGATTGATGCGAGTTCTAAGAAGCGACTCCAGCTGCTGCACAGGTAGCAGCTGTGAGGACTGCAATTGGATGCTAGAACTTCCTTCGCGCCGGACACGCTAGAACTTCGTTCTAGCGAGAAAGGCAGGACTTCTTTTAAGAATGATAATTAAATATGCCCGGTGTTTGCTATGCAAACGGCCTTTAGAAGGGCTAAAGCCCTTCGAAAATGCCTGTGCAAATAGCCTTTTTTAGGCAAGGTAGCGACCTTATTCAATTTGATTAGAAATCAAATTGAGGGCACGATTAAGGCACCTACAACAGCTGCTGAAAGACCTTAATAGCATTCTTGATAACTGTATGAGAATGAGTCTTTCAGCACCCCTCTTAGAGAGGCGCTTTCGACTCTGACCTTTGGGCTCCGATTCCGACGCTGGACCCTCCGAATAGAATTCTGGAGGGGCATCGAATAAGATAAATAAAAGTTCTCTTTTGTGCTTTTTAGGACGTAGTTCAGATTCTCAGTACAAGCGCCAGTCCCATTTCAACCATTTTGGATTATGGGGAGGCAGAGGGAGGGCAGCAGCCCTCGTCCCTCGGGTTGGGGCCCCAACGTAACCCCTAAAAGGGAACTCGCTTATGTTCGTACTTACATGGGAAAAAAACTAAAACAACTACTGTGCATTCCATATTACACGACTATACTTTAGGAAAGAGCCTGTAGAGAACTATTCCTATATAATAAAGTAGTTAGGTCAGGAAATCTAGTGGTTAGGTCTATACTTCACAAATGTCGTAAGTAACTATTGAAACACTCAACTATGCGGATCAGGAGAACTTGAAGCGGCCGCNNNTGAGACCATTCAGGGAAGAAGTGTACGACACCATCCTCAGGGTCCGGAATCAAAACAGCCTTCTGATGGAAGCGCTTGACGAATTTAGCGAGAGACTCCTACAACCCCTGCTTGATTTTGGACAAGTGGATACTACTCCTCCTTTCTTTCTGACTAGCGATAAATTAGCTTAGGAATTTGTGAGCCAGGTATTGAAGCAGGTGACAGTTCCCGGGGGCAAACCATTAAACCGCGATTGCGCCACCCCCTTGAAGGTGGCAAGGAAATAGCGGCAATATGCAACGTCATCCACATCCTACACAAACATCTGCGCCTTATAGACCCCTAGGTGCTCCTTGAGATCTGTTGTCCATCATAAAGGTCTACCGTGGGCATCTTGACCTTCCTGTAGCATGAAGCATTAATGATCTCTACACTACAAAGGATGGAGAAGGGAAGAGATATCGGTCGAGCGACAGTTCCCAAAACCTTGATTGGGGTTTCAGGGTGGTGCTCAACTTTGACTGCAGAGGGACTCCTCCCTTCCCACCGTGCCTTGAAGTTCTGACCGGAGACCGGCTTCTTAGGCGCAGCACTAGGCCCCGGATCCCCCGGGGGGTGGACTTCGGGTATGGTTGCAGTGGGAACGGCATTCTGGGCTGGGCTGCCGCCTGCCCGAGGTCTGCTCCCGAGGTTTGGAAGTCTGCTCTTGTTCTTCGAGCCAGACAGTTTGGCCCCAGTGATAGACTTGGCCGTTGCCCCTTGTATGAGAAGGCTCGCATCCGGCAGTAGGTACGTAGTCAACATGAGGAAGCAGGCTAGTCGAGTTCGCCACCTCCATAGCCCTTTTAACTTGCTCTAAGACTTGACGGGTGATGGTGTTTGTCATGGCGGACATAAAGTTTTTCAGGGTGTTCACCGTAACATATGCCTCTCTCTTGGGAAGATGAGGGCTAGCTGACCGGGGATTTGCCCGTGAACTCTCCAAGGCATCCTGCACCTCAGGAGGCACAGAGGTATTAATCACGGTGGCCTTGTCGTTGCAAGTCCGTGCCCGTGTAGCTTCACCTACAACCATCGCTACCGCTATTTTCCCATAGATGGCGCTAATATGATTTCGGAGATTGTTCCGAAGTACTGGTGATGATGATGTGGACTAAAAGGACGGGTTCATTTGACAGCTCGTGTGCAACACCTAACGTCCTCTCCTCCAAAGGCCCAACCTGCAAAAAGGGCACCCTGGGGTTAGGGACAGGGAAATAGCCTCCCCGACGGTCAAGTCAATCCAGGGTTTAGGTCAAAGGTTTAATAGAGAGAGAATATTATGTGAGTTAAATGTACCACATTGTCAACCCCTTTCCCGCGAAGGATAGGTGACTATTAATAACTCCTTCGCCAAAAGGGGTAAAATAGTAATCTTACCTAGGATACTCCATATAGGCCGCCAATTTTGGCAAAGAAGGGCCCCGAGGGGAGCCCCTAGGGTCCTACTTGAGGGCCCAATTTCTGGGGTGTGGGCCTGGTCTATAGGTTAGCTCGAATGGGCCTGATTTGGGAAAAAGTGATTTTTCCCAATCAAGATCATATGCAACTAGGGGGTGCCCATGGTTCGGATACTTGAACCAAAAGGAATTTCAGTTCAGGTACCCGAAATTTCTAGTCGGCATAATGGTGAACTGTATCCAAACCGAAATATTTGGGTATCCAAAATTCGGCTACCCGGAACTTCCGGTCCGAGTTTTTGGTTAACCAATAAGCCAATTTTTTAAAAATATTTTTTTCCTAATTTGTCTAATAATTTTTCTTATTACCCAAAGGGAATTAATATTTGATATTTTCACACAATGTGGCAATATCACACAGTACATTCACATTTGAACGACTTCACACCTCCATAAGACAAACCTTACATCATATTCATGACGAAACTATTGTTCGGATGTAACAAAATCTTATAGAAGACCTATGCAACAAAGTAAGAAAAAACTCAAAGTTCTTGTTTTCATGGGGCTTGGGGATACATAACTTATAAAGTCTTTAGGGAGAGAGAAAAATAAAAAAGCAGTTCTCGAAAAGAACATAAAATAAAAAAAAAATTGGGCTTTCGGATACCCGAAATTACAAAACATCCGAACCGTATCCAAACCAAAAACCAAAAATTTATTCGTTCGGGTACCCGAACCGACAGATTTTAAACATTTCGGTTCAGATACCTAATATTTCGAGTTGATTCGCGGTTTGGTGGTTCGGGTTTTTGGTTACGGATAGTTTTGAACACCCCTATATGTAACGATACATTCTTGAATATAATTTTGTAGAATTAAACATCTTATAAAGATGATTTAGAATCGTAAATCAGTAGTATAGAATTTTTGGCAGCAGTCACAGAATGATATTATGAATTTATAATCATAGCGTGCATTGCATTAAGTCATTAAGTGAATAAAATAGTAAAATATGTTACTAAATCCTAATAAGTTTAATAAACTGTTAATTATACTTATCTTTTGTTACTTCCTATTGTGGCAAAATATTTTTTTTCTCTTATATTTTTACAACATATCTATCAAATTAAATACTTAAAACCATCAACTATTTTATTTTTTCCTCTTAAGTTTTAAATTGATTTTCATTTGTAAAAATTCCCTCTTCAGTTGTTTTTCTTTCCCCGTCTAAACTCAACTAATTGAGTTTGAAAAATTCAAAATTCCCCCCAAAAGAGAAAAGAATAAAACCCAAAAAAAAGCTACTACTTATTCGGATAAAATTGAATCGCGTAAGAACCAGATAGGTTTTAAATCAGGTATGGTTCGGTTCGGGTTCAGGTTGTCCATTTTCGATTGATTTCGGGTTAGGCCACCACAAATCAGATTTGAATTGGATTGGGTCATTTCCGGTGTAGGACACTTGGGGTCATGCTACAATTCGAGTTTCGTTCGATTATAGATCGGTTTACTTCGAGTGTTCGGGTCCAAATCAGTTCATCCTACTTCGGATGTTGGTTCAAGTGTGGATCCGGGTCGTTTGGTTCGGGTTTCGATTCTCATGTTAGTTTTGTCAGGTTCAACCAAAATAGAAGATACTGGAATTTTTTTCCCCAATAAAATATCAATGTGTATAACTTCATTGTCGCCTTTATTTTGTACACTCAAGCACAAATTGTTTTGGGGGACAGGAGGGAGCACTGTTTTTGGGAGGGGCGAGGCTAGAGCCCTAGCCGCATGTAAGAATTGCGGACTTTATTATTGGTTTGCAGGTTTCTTTTTCTCAAATATATTTTGAGTATTACTCACAGAAAAATATGGAATTTTTCTAATATTCTTCTATTGCATCCACTCTAATCTCTACACTTTCTTCTAATTATACAACAAGAAACTAGTACCATGACAAACAAAATGCACGTAATCAAAGTTAAGATTCAAATAGTAAAATTATAACCATAATTAACTACTTAAGGGTGGGAGTTATCTTCTCCATTAATGGAGAGATTGATTAAGTTCAAATGATCAAAAGCGAGATATGCCATCAACTCTTACTACGATGACCCTGACTTGAAGTAAATGGTGGGATGACAACTTCGTATCAAAGCTAACAAAGTTATTATCGGCATAGAACAAGAACATAGTCAATGTGTGTATATACATATGTATATATATATGTGTGTGTGTACATATATATATGTATACATATATATATATATATATATATATATATATATATATGTATATATACATATATATATATATATATACACACACACAGAGATATATATGTATATATATTATTTTTTGATCAGAACAGGGGCTAAGACCCTGAGAGAATTTTATTAATTAACTTTTCTAGGCCAAGCAGCCCCAACAAGGTCTGCGTGTAATACACCTAACACCTTCGTAGGCGGAGTATCATACAAAGTTACTCCTACATCCCTAAGAATTCCTAGATTGGCTAGTCGATTTGCTACTTGATTTGCTTCTCGATAGCAATGTGACACCTTGACTTCCTAGTTATTTTTAGCCAATATTTGCTTGGATTGTATGATGAGCAGCTTATGAATGGGGTTCCACTTTCCATTCCCCCGTAGCATTCCCACCACTATCATTGAATCTGCTCGCTGACACACCTTTCACAACCCCAAGTCCCGAGCCACCTTCAATCTGCGAAGCGTTCCTCTGAGCTCTGCCTTGACAGAAGTACGTTGCCCAAAATTCTCTACAAACCCTTTTATCCACTCTCCTTAGTGCCCGCGAATTTTTCCACCTCCAGCCCCAGCTCCAGTTCCCGGATTACCCTTCAAGGCCCTATCCATGTTCAAGAGTACCCACCCTTCTGGTGGGTCTTCCTAGCAGATGAGGCTTGTGCTTCATGGGTCTGTGATGAGGCAAATGGATTGTGATAAGGCGAATGGATTGTCCGGGCGCAGCGCATAGAGTATGTCCCCGAACCTTCCCAGAAAGAATCTAGCCTTATCCTCCGGGACTTCCTCAAGTCGGCCAAAGCAACATGCATTTGGCCATTTCCACACATACCAAAGAGTCACGAGAAACTTCGTGGCCCACTCTGGATTACTATGCTCATCATTGACGTTAGCCTCGATCCAACTATTGCATAATGCCCTGGAGCTGTATACCTCAACCCATAACTCTCAAGGGCCCACCATACCTCCTGAGCACCACGACATTCATGCAGAACATCCACTATAGTTTCACATGAGGTTTCGCATATCCTGCAGCTTGGGACACCGGTGAGTCCGTGCCGTGCCCGGTTCGCCTGGGTCAAGATTTTGTCTAGAAGTACGAGCTACGTGAAGACACGCACCCACTAAGGTGCTATGCTTTTCCACACCCAGCGCCAGCTTGTTTTGTGGGACATTGCGGGCTCGTCTTGAATTATACTAATGGTTGCCTGCAGCTTGAATTTACTGTCATTTGCGCTAATCCAGTAGAAGTTGTCCTCAACTGCTTCCTCCAACAATTCGAACAATGCAATTCGAATGAGGACAGGATGGGGCAGGAAATCAGAGAACGCCTGCCACTTCCAGCCCCCTTGGTCATCCTAATATTCATGCACATGCTTCTCTTATCTCTGTGAGAGGCACATACTGGGTAGCAAAGATGAGTAGAGGGGAAGGCTTCGCCCAGCGATCAAGCCAAAAACGAATTTCTTCCATCCCTAAGCGCCATCCCGTGTTTGCCTCTATGCGCTACCCTTGTTCCAAAATGCCACGCCAGGCATTCGACTGTCTTGAGTGTGTCAGGGTTGACTGGCCATGGAAGAGGCTCCTCCCCCTATAATATTTATGCAATAAAACCCTAGCCCATACCTTGGTGGGCTCTAACGCCAGCCACCAGCCTAGTTTCATCAGAGCTACCTCATTAAGGGCCCTCATTGTTGTCACACCGAGCCCACCAACTTGCTTGCGGTGCGTTACCAAGGTCCATGGGGCTAAATGCACCTTCCGCTTCGATAGAGTCCCACCCCGTAAAAATCTCCTAATTTTCCAATCAATTTCATCACACATTGTTCTTAATAGGCAGACGGTTTGCATCGTATAGGCAAAAATAGCACAAGTAGTCTGTTGGCAGGATTCATTTATTGGTGTAATATGTAGGTTAGTATTGGTACTTAGGAGGAGGCAAGTTTGTTATAACCTTCTAACAAACTTCCCCGCCAAGTTTATTCTCTCTTTCTTGGTAGTTACAGCTGAACAATGTATACATACATTCCATGTAGCTGCATCCCAAGATTAATAGAAATAGAATTGTCCTTCCTCTCTCATTCTTCTTCCCTTCTGATAACATGGTGTCAGAGCCACCATTAACGAGCGTATGGGTTCCTAAGTTGATTCTCTGTACATAATTTTGATGCTACCGAAATCTTTCATTCTTTCTTCTTTCTTCTTCGATCGATTGTTTTGCTTCATCAATCGCACAAGCTTATCTGGCTCAGGAATTCTTCCCTTTGTAATCCAAGTTCGTTGACTCATTCATGGCAGATTCTAATACAGTAGCACTAGATCCTTCTCATGAATTTTTTCTACACCCTTCTGATCATCTAAGTTGTACTTTGTCATTAGAACCCCTTGTAGGTCAGAATTTTGGTGAATGGAAGAGATCTTGTGAGGTCTCTTTGGTATCCAACCACAAACTGGGATTTGTTACTGGTTCGTGCATCAAACCAGATATAGGTCCTTTGGTGGCACAATGGGAACGATGCAATGCTATGGTCATTTCTTGGCTACTCCAGTCAATCAAGAAGGACATTGCCACTAGTGTTCTTTTCTACTCTACCGCCAAGCAAATATGGGAAGAACTTGAGCTAAGGTATGGGCAGAGTC
>NCQV01098655.1:7089-27319 GCA_002740545.1 Lophocereus schottii
ATTATCATGGAAAATAGATTAAGTTCACGCCATGTCTTCCATGGAGTAATACTTGCTGGCCTCTTAACTCTACAAGCATTAGCTAGTGTTCCAACATATGATTATGGAGATGCGCTTGATAAGACCCTCATGTTTTTTGAGGCTCAGAGGTCGGGGAAATTGCCATACAACAACAAGGTCAAGTGGCGCGCTAATTCCGCAATGCGTGATGGGTTCTCTAAAGGAGTAAGTGATTAACAATGTTTCTGCATTATGTTTCGCTCCAATGCTCATCAGATTATATTCTTTATTGTGCCCCCCCCCCCCAAAAAAAAACACTATGTTCTGTTACTTCTGTATGTGATTAACTATATCTAACATGTTAGAGGATTTTTTTTTTGGGGGGGGGGTGTTGACAGAAAACCTTCTTGAGAAAACTCAATTCTTTGTAACTTACCTTCTCTCTCGAGTTCTAAATTTTTGTCGCATCTCAACTAACTAAGGTATTCGATTATAATTATTAGCGCACTTTTCAATCAAGTTGAATGTTGATGTCTAAATCTTTTTTCTTTTTTGTTAACCTAATAAACTAATTGCACCGTATAGAAAATGCTAATGTGATTTTTGTTTGATGTAATTTAACGCAATCAATTCTGCAACACAATTATGATTATTTGATATATGGTCATTATAATTATAAGATAGTTATTATTTACAATGCTCTGTTATAACTAAATAATACAATAAAAACACAAAAACAAACATTTGTGCATTGCAAGTTTGTTTACATCTAACTAAACATTACTAATACATTGTTTGAATTGAGATAGAGAAAGGGAAGGGAGGGAAGAGAGGGAAAGGTAATGGAGGGGGGGGGAAGGAAATGAACATGATTTGTAATCATCTTGTTTGGATATGTTCTGAGAGGAGATGGAGGGGATGGGGGGAGAACTATTAAAAATTTTTCCTTCCTCTTCTTTTCCCCTCATTTAGGCATGAATAAAATGAGAGGAATGGAGGGGAATGAGGGTGAAATGTTCCCCTCGATTTCCCTTCCTTCCCCCTCATTTAATATTCCCAAATAAGAGAAATAAGTGTTCATCAATCTTCAATCCCCTTCCCTCCCCTTTTCTGCCCTTCATCCAAATAGACTGCAAAAGTTTTTCGGGGGGGGAGGGGGGATTTCTTTCTCATGTTTGTGCGTTGATGGGTGATTAAAATAGACAATAGAAATTTAGGATGTGACTCGAGCTTTTTACTAACAGGCTAAATGCTGTCAAATACAATTTTCAATTCATACGGATGCATGTCAATCTAATCAGCATATTCTAATATTGAAGGCAAAGTTGCGGGCAGTTTGTGCGATTAATCATATGAAACGCGATGTGTAGGTGGACTTGGTAGGAGGATACTATGATGCAGGAGACCATGTCAAGTTTGGGCTCCCAATGGCCTTCACTGTGACAATGCTGTCATGGGCAGCGGTTGATTTCAGCAAAGACATCATTGCAGCAAATCAAATGGGCAGCACCTTATCAGCTATCAGATGGGGAACTGATTATTTCCTCAAAGCCCATACACACCCTAATGTTCTCTGGGCACAGGTACCTATGGTTACAAAGTCCTGTCTTGTCTTGTATATGTTGCCTTAAAATGAAAGTTCAGTATTGCTTATGCTGTAAGGTAGTATCGATGAATTTTATAGACTTCTTGACTAGTTGACATCTATATTGCATTTCTCATGCAAGCTCTGTGATTTAATTCTTAGATACACGTTTTTTATGGCAAGTGGTTGTTGAATGTTACCTTTTCACCAACCTGGACTTGCCCTCGATGGCCTAATGAATGACTAAGCTCAAGGAAGAAGAAATTAAGGCTAACATTGACCTAGTTACTGATTTCGAACAACGTGAAATCCCTCTTGAGTTAGACTTGAAATATGACAAGATTATTGTAGTAGAACATGATTGCAATTTTTAAAGACTTGGACTAACTTTATCGTATCTCATCCAACCCTAAGGTTCGATCACCTGCAGTGAAATTAACCCGGCCAAAACCAACCTGTATAACACATTCAATAGGTCTAACTTACCATCCACCTATCTTTTACAATGGATCACACTGACTAGAATGAGAATTCAATGGCAAGGTGGGAGATGGGGATTCAGATCATTACTGTTGGGAAAGAGCAGAGGACATGAGCACTCCTAGGACAGCTTACAAGATTGATTCATCCAACCCAGGCTCTGATTTGGCTGGTGAAACTGCTGCTGCTTTAGCTGCATCCTCTTTGGCTTTTCAGCCTTTCAACTCTTCCTATTCTCAGCAGCTTTTAGAGCATGCTGAACAGGTAACTAAAATTTCAGAGACCCACTTCTATTTTTAACATTCCATGCATAGTTATACTTGAATGTTTTTACAAATTTGTTCATACATAGGCGATTAGTTGATGCATTTTTGTCAAATTATGCAGCTTTTCTATTTTGCTGACACATTTAGGGGGTCATATGATGACTCCATCGAAAATGCAAGGACATTTTATCCGTCATCCGGCTATACAGTAAGTACCCAGTTCACATTTATACCAAAATTACAATCCTTTTACCATATAATTATTAGTTATTTGGTGGAGTCAAAACAATTATTATCTTTTGATTTTAGACTACAAGGTATTATCAAATTTCTCATTGAATTGTCATGAAGTAAGAGATCAATAAATATTTTTCAATCATGGATCCTCCAAAACTGTCCTCTTTGCCATTGCAGGAACATGGTAGTATACATCTATTCTCAGGACAAGTGACCCATGCTTGATTATCCGAGCCAAACATACAACAACCTATGTTGGAAGGATAAGATAATGTACTAGAAGAATGGTTAAAAGAGGAACAACTTAATTGAACTACCTCCAATAACCCGTATATGGATTAAAGCTACTTGTTTTCTTTATCCACACTTCTAAACGAGACTAAATTGGACCAAGATGGCCTTGAATGATATCGGTTGTATTCCGTTGACGAGCTAGTTAGATAAACAAACACTAACCATGAACCTGAAATGACCTAATTCTTCCCTCCTGATCTAATGACCCATTTGTAAGGTGTGCAAACATCTACTTCCAATAGTATGTGCAAGATGGGAGATTTCATAATTATTCACGCACATTTTTCTCAACAACACAGTTTTGATCATGCCACTAACTGATTTTAATTTCCTTTATGAAAAGGATGAATTGCTATGGGCAGCAGCGTGGCTGTACAGAGCAACCAACAAAGACAGTTATTTGAAGTACGTAGTGCAAAATGCTGCCTCCATGGGTGGGACTGGATGGGCTGCCCGCGAATTTTCCTGGGACAACAAGTATGCTGGTGTCCAGATCCTTCTTTCCATGGTAATTATACATTCATAGCATGAATCCTTCAAATTTTATTCTCTACTTCAATGCTTGTCTCACGTCATGCTTCCTTGACTTGTTTTCCAAGTACTCAGAACTAATTTGCTTCCCAATTTTATTTTTTTGGTCGCTTTTCCTTTTCCAAAATATTTTGCCATGTTTTTTGGAAATAGTCTATCGGATCATCTTTTTTTCCCGAAAACCTTTTGCAGGTCTTCTTGAAATAAACTTCTAATTGTCATGAGTTTTCCGTCCTTTGCTTTAGTAGGATTCATACTGAAATCATTGTTATTATACATGGGGGCATCCCTAGTCATATTTCGGTGGAAAGCAAGCTGAAGAATTTAAAGAGCAATTTTGATGTCAGGTTTTGTTAGATGGCAACGGTGGACAGTACACATCCACATTGAAGCAGTACCAAGCTAAAGCAGATTTCTTTGCCTGTTCTTGCCTTCAAAAGAACAATGGCTACAACGTTCAACTCACTCCTGGTTAGTAGCTAGAGTCGAACTGTGCTAAGTGACCTTATTCACTGAACTGAAGTTTGATCTTAATTTCTGACAATCTATAGTAATCTGATAATTAGCCACCACTTGGGTACTATATTCTTTAGGTGGGTTGGTATACGTGCGTGAATGGAACAACATGCAATATGCATCCTCTTCTGCATTCCTTCTCGCTGTCTACTCTCAGCATATCTCTGAAGCAAAGGCTGTGGTCAGCTGTCCTGAGGGCACTATGAAACCACAAGACCTCCTCGACTTTGCCAAATCTCAGGTTCCTAAACCTCTACTTGCTATTTTAGCTACCAATTGTCAATAGAGATAGCAAACAGATAATTTGGGCCAGGTCGATTTGGAATGTGTCAAATGAGATTATGCCATGTTCATGATATATTGGCATTTTGGACTTGAGCAACTTTCAACTTCCCAATCGTGAACTGTACGCTGTCAGTGTCAATAATAGTTCGAGCCTATGTTCTCATGTTAGAATAGGGTCAATTAGGCTTGAGTTTGACCATTTTCAGCCACAATTGTTACGACATCAAATCAACGTCATCAGGATTCTGTATAAATTACGGTTTGTGTTGACTTTGTTAGAGTTTCAGGCCTATTTGGTCGGGTAATTAGACTTGGGTTAGTATGCCATCCCTGCTACCTTGATCGCTTCTTGCCTCAGTAGCAGGAAAATGACTGCTTGCTTTGGATAGTTTATGGTTATGACGATATAAGTTAAGACTAATTCTTGCTCTGATCTGCTACTACAGGCTGATTACTTCCTAGGGAAGAACCCAAAGTCCATGAGCTACTTGGTGGGTTATGGACCTAACTACCCAGGTCATGTGCACCACAGAGGGGCATCCATTGCCTCTATCTCTGTACTCAACTCTGTAGTTGGGTGTGTGGATGGATTCGAGGCATGGTACAACCGACCCGGACCCAATCCGAATGTCATCTATGGCGCCTTAGTGGGAGGTCCAGACAACAACGACAACTTCAACGATGCTCGATCCAACTATGAGCAAACCGAGCCTACTCTCTCTGGCAATGCTCCTCTTGTAGGCCTCTTCTCTAAGATGAGAAGCACAAGCTCTTACTCAGGCTCCCATGCTGAGCAAGGTCCAAAAACCACCTATGGTAGCCCAAGTGAGTAACACCATAGAAACTACTTCTATAATGGTTATTCAAAGTGCATTTTATTTCTAATATATTTCATAAAATTGATCCCTGTCAAACACCTTGCAAAACTGACTAGATTTACCTCTAAATTAGGCCAAGTGAATTTGATCCTCATCTACTTTTGGCCATTGGACCAATCCAAGCTATGTCAAACCGAAGTTGATTTGTGTAAATTACATTGATTAAATTCGATAACAACCTTATTGGATCACCTACTACTTTATCTAAATATGATCGATGTGTGATCCTACCCTACTAGAATATATATTAACTTGTTCTAGCATACTTAAATTAGTCGAATCCAAATAACTTACTTGTCAACCTAGATATTTTCGTAGTTTGCCAATGTTTTGGACTGGATTGATGGAAAGCTGTGTGCACGTACTGTGCTTTGCAGATTCATATCATCAAACTAACCAAAAGCAACCGCAAACAATATCACATTCAGGAGCAACAGGTGAGACCAAACTCAAAAAACAAAAAAAAATCATCAAATACGGTGACTTCAATTAAAGAAATATCCTTCCTTAGTCCTAACTGATGTAAATGTCTGTTTTACCCCAGAAGTCCCAATCAAATTTGTGCACTCCATAACTAGATCATGGACGCACAAAGGGCAAATGTGGTATCGCCACAAAGTGCTAATCAAGAATACATCAACAAAACCAATAAGAGATCTCAAGTTAAAGGTTGAGCAGCTCTCAGGCCCTGTATATGGTCTAGTCCGCACCAAAGTGAAGAATGTGTACCAAGCTCCTCCTCAGCTCAAAGTTCTAGAGCCTGGATCTGACTTCAGTTTTGTTTACGTTCAAGGTGGCCCCCAGGCTAAGGTTTCAGTCTCTAGCTACGAATAGCGGCACTATTTCTTACTCAATTTTTGTTTTGTACATTTGATGAGACTAAGAAAGTTGTATGAGGGTAAGGTTGCGTATGTCGTAGAACCCTTCTGTATAAGTCTATTTGGTGGAAATATTACGGGTTAGGTTTGTCTTTTTTTTTTTTTTTGGATGATTTGCTAACTATGTCTATGTATTCATGTATGATTGTATGAGAATTGGAGATGAAAGCAATTCCCCTAGTTGAATCCACAGAGTACAATGTACACAAGTTGGGAATGAGAAATTAAGTCAACTGTCCCCTTCCTTTCATTCTGATTTAGTGCCCTTTTCATTTTGTTTCATCTTTTTTAAATATCGTAGAATTTGGGGAAAAAAGGGAAATCTAGAGTAATATGAAGGGACAATGAATATAAAGTGTAGAGGGAAAATATAATGAAGCATAATAGAGAGCAATCCATAAAAATTATGTAGAAATATGGAGAAACTCTATAGACATTAAGCTAAGAGAAACAAGCCCTCAATCTCAATAAGAAAATATTGTATTGACTACATCGTCAACTAAAATTTTGTTTCATCCTCTTCAGAGACTCACGAAAAGAGTAGAGAATGGAGTTGGAATTTAAATCTTTGATACCATATATGAGAAGCTTTGTTACATGTGAATCAATATAAATTACACCTTGAAAAACAGAGTAGTCTCATTTAATTTCAAATTGGATTAGTTTCACATCCGGCCATATTCAAATCGTTCGGATTTCAATTTACAATCAATTCATTTAACTATAAATCAATTGATATTTAGTTTGATAAAAACATAACAACTTTAGAGTAAAAGGTTTAGATTGAACGCAATTTAGCTCGAGTAAATTCAACCTTCTCAAATCAAGTTGACATATTTTTGATATTGGATGGGGTAAAGGTTTGAGGCATGTCAAGTCAAATCGAAGTCAACCCAAATGTAGTTTGAACCAGTCAACCAATCATCACATGCCATGTGTTTGATCCATTGAGTTGGTATAATTGAAGACAAGCCACATGAATTAAATACTCATAGTGAATTACGTGCCCTTCAATTATTTTAGCGGTCAACATTTAGCGGTCAACATTTTGGCTGTATATTCATCAACATTGCTATTATATATAGCTCTTGATAACTCGGTCCAAATTTTTTATTTCTTGTTTCTGTTTGATTGCAGTTCCTCCCAACTGCTCCAAAGCTCAACTCTATTAGACCAATTGTGCAAATAGCTTCCACCTGATTATGGCTATAGTTTATTAGTGAATGATTTTTTTTCAAATTTTATTACGATATATATTTGATATCTTAACATATCATGTTAAATTTTTATGTCAATTGGGTACACCTCAATATCGGCACCTAGTAGGATGCCTCATCTACTTACCATTGCTAGGCTAGACTTATGTTATACTAATCATATTTTGTCACAGTTTATGCAAAATGCCTGGAAGAACATATGAATGCTGCACAACAAGTTCTCCGGTACATCAAAGGGACGCATGGTTACGGGATTTTGTTAGGGACTGATTGTGATCTTAGGATTTGGGCATATTGTGATGCCGACTGGGGTGGTTGCCCTCTTATCAGGCGAACTCTTACTAGATAGTTACTCTTGGCGGGTCACCCCTATCATAGAAGACAAAGAAACATACAACGGTTTCCCACACGCCTATGAAGCTGAGTACCGCTCTATGGCTGCAACCACAAGCGATTTGATATGGCTAAAAGCCTTACTTGTCTCTCTCGAGGTGTTTCATGATTCTGCTATGCACATATTCTGTGATAGTTAAGTCAAGAATCCGGTATTTCATGAAGGTACTAAATATATTGAGTTTGATCATCATTTTGTGCGAGAAAAATTAGAAGCTGGTGAGCTCACTTTCTCTTATATTCCCTCCAAACTCCAGCCGACCGATATTTTCATCAAATCTCTTGGGAGGAAGCAGTTTGCATATTTGCAGGGCAAATTGGGCATGATTAATCCTTATGCTCCCACTTGAAGGGAAGTATTATAGTATATATTTGATATATCTTAGGATACATCTTAGGATATATCTTTGGCAATATTGTATAATATTTTTTGTGATAATATTTGTAATATTCTTGCTGAATTTATCCCCTAATTAACCCCTAATTTATCCCCTAGAATCATAGGGATACTCCTATACTTAGAGCTGTATATATTATGGAGTCTTGATCAATAATAGGCCAAGAATAGGAGGAGTACAACACGCGGCTTCCCACGAAAATTCCTCCTCTCCTTCTTTACTTTGTTTGCTTCATTCTGTTCAAATTTTGTATCAAATTCTTTTAGCAAGACTTTCAATTCAAAAAATGTTTATTTAATGCTAAAAGTTCTGATGATTAATTAATAACATAACAAGATACAAGTTTTAGATTATAATTTTGCAATATTTCTCTGAATTAAGAAAAGGAAAATGCACCGCCAAAGAATTTATTTGCTGTCTAGGTACTTAAAAACTTTTTTATATTGCATTACTTTTATATTGCATTACTTTTATAATGTGTAAGTTTGTGCATATATAATTATGACATGCATTTGAGATCTACGGCTGTAAGTTTCAATAAAAATGGGGTGACTTTGGCTAAATGGGATGTTTTTTGAATTTTTTTTATTTCAAGTGATTCTATATCCTATACCTTGATACTATATATTTTTAAAATATTTCAAAAAAAAATTTGCTCTTTATTTCCAATTTTATTTGTTTGTTATTTTTAGGATGTCCCAAAATATTTGCATAGTTTCTATTTTTGTAAGATTTATTTAAAGTTTTTCCTCTTATACCCTTCGTAGTAATAAACAATAAAAGCAGGATAACTCATTAAAATGAAGTAGAATTGTAATTAGTGTATGGGTATAAGATAATTTGCATTGAAGAAAGATCTTTTACTTTGAAAACTAATGAATTTGTTGCTAATTGATAATTAGCGACGTCAACAACTCTTAACTTTTTGACAAGCTAAGGATATTACTGGTAATGCTATTTTTTTTTAATCAAATCTTTAATATGCGTGCTTTGCCAACCATGCAAGCTAATTAGGACAAACACAAAATATGATTTAACGTGCTTTTGTAACTTCTTTATGGGTTAGGTTGGTTTCAAGACAAGTTGAAGCAGCTTGACTCATTGGGCAAGTGTCGCACTTACAGTTAATCGTTCGAGCCAAATATAAGAGTTGTACACATGCGAAACTAGACCAAACCACATTATTGAAAGGGGTGGCTAGATTGAAATGCAGTTTATGTTCAGTGGCCCTGCTTTTGGGCTTGTATGAGCTAGTTACGGGTGTGCCAAGGCTACTCCGAACCCTTTCCCACCTCTAGGTCCTATAAAAGAAGTTGCATTTAGCCATCAAAGATGGAGTTGAGAACCTAGCTCTCAGTTTGGATTCATAGGTGTTGCTCTCTATAATGAAGAAGGAAGTGGCCAGTGGCCCCTCACATTTAAATTAGCTTGATTCATAGGGCAAGTGTCCCAGATGAGGAACCCATTAAAGCTCATACTATGTAGACTAGCCTGGCTGAGCATGGAGTATTTTGGTGAAGAGTTTCCACATATTTTTAGCGAAAAGTGAGCTAATATGGTACATAAAACTATGGCTCATGTATATAGAGGGAAATTCATTATAATGAGTGTTGAGGTTAAGCTATCTAAGCATCTTTTCTCCAAAATTCCTTCCTCATGATAGGGAGTGAAGAATACAATATAAAGGTCCCCATTCAATATGTTTTGAATGTGGTAAAATTAGATAAGGCGGTTTGTCCCATAGCTAATGTTGGAAAACGAGTGCAAGACCTCTTACAGTTGCTGGAATCCTACAAGTACTATTCCAAACTCAAGCCCTGAAAATTATGACCACTGTGATTCTTGAATGCTTGTAAAAAGGCACCTTGAAGAAAGAACAACAAAAGTAGTTCTGGAAACTAGAATGGGTCAATGATAATGAGAAATAGTTTTAATGAGACCCCTGAAGGGGAATATCCATGTTGTTCAACGTAGGACTTTGGCTATGTCTACATAGGGCATTAATCAAGGTTCTCAACAAGAAAAAGTTTCACGTTTCTCGAATCTTAGTGGTCTTTAAGATGATAATAATGTTGATGAAGTTGAAACTGCTCTTCAGCCAGAGGGCGTGGATGTGGAGAACTCCGTACAACCATTCCCAATATAAGCCAAGGGCCAAGGAGACATCATAAGCAAGGGAAATTTACATAATAGTCATTCTTTACATGGGGGGCAACAAAGTCATTTCTTTTACAACAAGCAAGTGCTGGTTTTGGGGGGGAAATTGAAGGGCGAAAATTAGAAAGGCAAGTGAAATGACAACAATGCCCTTAATGAGTTATCTTGAGGATGAAGGGAAGAAGACAAAACAGTTGGGTAGGGCAACCAGCTGGAGTTACACACGTAAGAAAGAGGAAGGTGAGGGAAGAGATGGAGATGGTGGATAAGTGAAAGAGGAGGGGATCACTTTGCGGTCGTCGACGACAATGGTGACAATGGCGGTGGTGGGGACGCCCAGAACTCTATAATTTCAGAAAGAGTAGGAAGAAATCGAGCAATTTGTCAAGCAAACATTGAAAGAGGTGGTGCGGTTGGTTACCATCTCTATGAGCACTATAAGTAAGTGCAAATTTCATCCCAAAATTCATGGTTTTTGTAATTGTGAGGAATGATGGTGTTGTAGTTGGAAATGGGTGTAGTTAATGTAGGCAGTTGCATGTTGCTCCTTCCGAATATGTGTCTCAAATGGTCAAGAATGGGAACAACAAAATGTAGGGGTGTATATCAACTATGATAAATTGGTAGAAAATATTAGCAATTGTAGTGGTGGAGAGGTGTACATGATGAAATGGCATGTTGAGTATGAGAAAATTGGAATGAACTGTAGTGGTTCCAGGAAGAGAACTATGTTTACCTAGGTACAATTATAGTTATACCCAGGGTCAATACGTATGTTGTAAACAAGATATTGTGGTGTCTACCTGGACACAATTATAGGTGTGCTAAGGTATACTACATGGACTATTTAGGTACACTGAATTGTAAATGAGTGTGTGATTCAGCTGTTAACTCGAATTTGGTGTTTAATGGTACCATGGTGGACATATGGGGATTAATATGAAAACGTAGGGAAGTTATTGTTAGAGAAACCCCTCTGTAAGTATGTAAAGGTAAGAGTGAAAGGTATTGCTCTGATTTTAGTGTCAATGACCATCACATTACTTACGTTGGTAAACACATGTAGTAAGTGTGAGGCATTGACTAGTTAACCTGTGTTGCAGTGAGTCATACCATGTTGGACATGATGAACTTAATAGGTAAACGTAGGGATGTTAATGTTGGAGAAACCCCACCAAGCTATATGCAAATGAAGGGGAAATAAGTAGCGTATTAGAAATTTAGTTAATGTAGGTTGTAAATGTACTAGAGTCAGATGTGTACCTAGAGTACAGTCAGGGTGTACTGTGGTAAGGTTGATGAATTTGCAAATGTAAACATAAAGGAACAAATCCCTACCCAAGTTTGTGACTGTTGTAAGTGTGATGTGCTTATGTAGTATTTATGTGGCAGTTAAGTGTACTATTAATGAGATGCACATTTGGAAGTTGGTTATGTTGTGAACCTATGAAGCAGTAAGTGTGAATCGTGGTAAACATGGTTTAATCATGTGGTAAAGGGAAGGAAGCTTATTGTATGGAAATGTCATATGTTTTTCAGTGAATAGTGGGGGTAGGGAATGTCAGTGTGCAATAATTTAATGTGGTATGTAATGTATGTGATACGTTTGTTGGAATTATCTGGTGCATGTATTTGTAATGGAGTCGCATAACAGACGAAAATGAGACTGAAGCCCTATCGTGGAAGCGACATACATGGGTGAGGGTAACTCACACAGCGAGACTGACGAAAGTGATTTTGGCTATCAAAATGAAGAGGGTAACAGTGCTACAAGCAGCTCGTCAGTGTCTTTGGGGAAGGAGGCTAGTACGAGTAGCAGTCGGAAGTCGGGGGGGATGCGATCAAAGCATAAGCATGATAGAGGCGGCAGAGAAGTGAAAGTGTATGACAGTCATCTCCTTACTTCAACTCGGAAAGGGTCGTCGGAGGGAGAAACGTAAATGCACAAAGGTGTACAACTCTCGAAAGTAATCGAAGAAAGATGTAACTGCCACATCCAGGTATATGCGTAAATTGCAATTAGTTGTGGGATAGTTTTTGTCAGGTAGGAGGGCATGTATTCATTTCGTTGTATGAAATATTTGTAACTATGACATGGCGACTGGTTGTAGGGACAACATTAAGGGAAGAAAGAAGGGGTACCGAAAGAGGCAACTCAGGCCGCAGAGCATTGGAATGAGGATGGTGATGACTCCGATAGTAGGGATGAAAAGCTCCTTCAGCTAGCGGTTTTGTCTGCAATTGAAATAGGCAATTACTGTTGTCTAATTTGCTTATTAATTTAATCCAAGTGGCACGATGTAGTCACTATTAAGTTTGTGTACATCATTGGTGCATACAATGTCGATGTGGCTAACCACCAAGTTAATAGGTGTACATCCGTCAGTCGGATCTTGTCTTCTATGAAAACAATATCGTTTTCGAATATTATGCAACAGTCTAATTTTGAGGTTTGCTGTTCCGACATTACAGCTGAATAACAAACCACCAATATTAGTTACGTTTCATGACTACCTAGTGGGTAAAAGCTTCATAATATGAAACAACTTCAAAATATTGCAACCAAAAGTCATTACATCCAAAAATGAGGAAGAAGCTTCATCTACTTCACGTATAGCTTGATTTATACCTATGTAACCACAATACAGACACGACTATATTGTACTAACAACTTCATTGTCCTAACCTGCATAGTCCAAAACCCTGCAGTGTTGACAGGGTTAATTTCCCACATCCCTGTCAACCAAACCTCTATATTCGATTTTTTTCAATGCTGACAATGGTAGGCAATTACAGGTTACGTGATTAACAATTGCAGTTATCGTCCATTTAAAAAAAAAAAACATAACATGCGGACCCTCATATTTTGAACGCCCTCATGTGTTCCAAAAAAGCCTACAAATTCATGACATACACCATGAAGAATTCACAGTATACCCGAGTAGATAGATCGTATCTGGTAGGTAAACAAGAAGGGTGTGGTGGATTTAATTAAATTAAATCAAATCTATAACCAAGTTCCCAAGGGATGTAACAGTTTCAAAGTTATTGGCATTTGTCAAAGTTATTTTGTTAGGAATTACATGTGATGTACTTGGAAATACCATGTCAACATATATATCCCTACTATACCTACTCCATTTAAGGCGCATACTCCATCACGTAGATTGTTATCAAAATCTAAACACAATACTTCATAACTTACACACACAAGTTAACGCAGGCTTATGCTTCACTGCGTACCATGGTATACATTACACAAACAGTGGGTGAGTCACGGTAGAATATGCCCCCACTCAACAAACCACACAAAACACAGCAAAACACGATCAACACACTGTGTCATTTAGTCCAACACCCCCCCAAAATTCTCTTCAGTCCCAAGCTGTATGAGGCAGTTTGTCTACCACAGTTTCCATACTGCTTGCACAGGTAAACATGGACATCATGTCGGGTATGCAGGTGAGGCTCCTCACTACAACTCGCCACAATTCTTTGCTTGCAATTCCTCTCCAGCCGAAAGTTGAAGTGGTTTTGTTATTGTATATTTGCATATTATTTGATGAAGTGCTTCTGCAGATTGAAATATCTATCCCTCTCAGCTTTTAAATTTCTTCCATATGCTCAGCTTTTGATAGTAATTTCGGGCGTGCAAGCCTAAACGTGGCCAAACAATGTCATTGCCTTCATTCCTTTCAGCAGACACTTCTCCTGATCTCCCTTCATCATCCCCTTTGTCCGTTGTGTCCTCCTCTACTGCATCATTAGACGTAACAGAGATCTCATCCTCATCTGATATGTTAATGATTTCTTCACCTAGTCGCAGCTTGGTTTGCGATATCTGAACTCCAGCTTCGGCTCCTCCACCGCTGATGCACTTGCAATTCCAAGCACAACAACATATTAGTCATCAATATTTTCTCCCTTCATTGACACATGTCTTTTATTACATACATCTTTTTCAGTGATCTACTTTTTCCGTCCGACTTGTTTGTCATCACCTTTGCGACCCAGTACCATATCATGAACGACATTGCCCCTACTTGTTATGCATACCTTCACATCATCAGAAGTCTTAACTCGTCCTTCGCATATGGCAACCCCATTATGTGCTCGCTTCATTGAACCCTCGTTCCGCCTCCGAATGCGCATCATTTCCCTTGAAAATCATACTCATATCCATGTTCCCCTCCAATGCCATTAACATTTGTCTATCATACTTCAAACTGTACCATATCTTCTGCTCTAGCAAATCACTTTATGTTATCTCCTTCAGCATTTTTTCACCTCCTTCACCCCCATGCCTTCATTTTCCACCATACATTTCCTTGATGTTACTTTTCCATCTCAACTTTGCTCCAACATTCCTCCCATAACACGTACATGACTATCTCCCTCCCAGCACCACCATCTCCTTATACGATCACATCTATATCCATTGCTCGTGACCATTCTTATAACAAGCACATTCTACCTATTCCTGGTCAATCCCCTCCCTTCAACGTCCCTGGTGCATACAAGTGTGCCCTGCATGTGACATGATAATACCATTTTATCAAATCAAACATTCATACCCAACATTTAGTTCACGAAAGTGGATGTCACTTCCTTACTACTGTACCTATGGATGTACCTACTACTACACTTTGTCTACCATGATATACAAACAAGGTTACCCATGTTCTCAAGCACTCAACAATTCACCTGCAAATGAACTTTATCAACCTTTCCCAACATCACCACTACTGTCCATATCATCTAGTCGTCCACCCTCTTCCCCCCCCCCAAAAAAGTCCCAACATTTAATAGTATTTATCATGGTGCAAACTAGTATTGTCTCACTACCCCTACCATACAACTATAATTACTCAACAACGACCCCCAAACTACCGTGGTATACTTGACATATACTTGTGGCATACATATAGTCCCATACAAATACAGTTCACAATGATAACTTCAACATCAAGCACACGCTAATAACCCTTAATACCATTTACCACCAACTACCACGATATGCATCTTCTACACCCAACTACTAGTCTATGTCTAACCATCTCGGTGTACACCATGTATGTCATATAAGATGGTGCTATTCCGAGGCATGAAAGTAACCTTCTTATTAGTATTGTTGTTGTTATGAATGGTAATTCACCACGTACGTAGGTCTACCATGACATCCTCTACTACCTACCACGGTATTATATGCACTTTTCTGGGTATTCCAATATGCATGCACATAAACTAAAGGACACTTCAAAAGGAAGTCAGCCGTAAAAATTAAGACAAATATTTCTCGATCTACATACCAAAACATCATCCACACCCTCACCAACATTATCTACTCTAAGAAGATCTTCAATTTTTTTCCCCCCAAATTTAACTCAATCATAATCACTTACCTAGAATTCCATCTTCTTTAAGCCCTTCATGGCTTCCACGACGAGTTCTTCCCAGGTGGTGTTCGCCCTACTACTTCTCATCTTCTGCAACCCTATTCCTCTTCAACCGTTGTGCAACCACTGTGCAATCAGCCTCCCATTTGTCGCAATGTACTTCTTCTTCCTTCTTTTCCCACATGCTCTTCGTCTTCCTCACTCCTACTGTTGTTCTTCTTCCCACTTTCTCTCTCTACCGTGCCCTACTCTTTCTCTAGACTTTTGTTTTTTGAAGAGGGATTGGGAAGGCTACAATTCCCAGTCTACAACGCCTTTCCTTTCCAGCTACAGTGTCCATCAAACTCCCCCACTTACCAAGGGTAATTTGGTCATCTCACTTCACTTCACATTTTTTTCCAATTTATTTTCCCTCCAAATCCAACACCAACTTGTTACAAAGACAATGACTTTGTTACTCCTTATTTGAAGTGTCACTACCCAGTAAATGTCCCTCATAAGCAAACCAAGAATAAGGGAAAAAAGTTTATCAATGCACGTATATCAATGTTACCACACGCTAGGCTTAGGTTGCACCTAGCCTAGTGAAGAGGTCTTCCCCTTTGTTTTTGTACCCAAAGATATGCTTTTGATAGTGAAACTCAAGATTTCTGTAGACGATAATGTTGTTCTAACAAAATTTGAGCTTTTAATGCGGCCTCTCTGCTAAATATCCCAAATGGGACCTAAACCACATGTTTGATAATAAAACATCTCTGATTGATAATAACTCTGGATCTCCACCCAATATGCTTGATCTAGGGAACATACCTAATGATGACATGATCACTGCCCAGTTGAGTGACTTTAATCCAGGCAGTTGTGCCTCCCATTCCTTAATATGCAATGCATGCTGCAAAGATTTCGGAATCCATCTATAATGAAATTGACCATGAGCTGTGAAAGTCTCTACGGGGAGGCAATAGCGAGGAACGCAAGTCCACATGATTTCATGAGATCAAGTTACAAAGACGAAGGAAAAAAGTGGTCTTGGGCTTTACTTGATGAGGCAAGTTAATACAACTTTCCTCACCAAACTGGACTAGAGAGTTATTTCTCAGCCGAAGCATTTATGGTTTCGGGTTCCATAAAACAACTATTGATGCAACAGATGTGAATTTGATAGGTTTTATGCTATAAAAAATAGGTTATATAGAGATGGATTCAGTAACAGAAAACGAAAATTTAGTAAAGGATTTTTGAACTCAACGACGGAATTGGCGATGGAAATAAACTGTCGCATTTTTTGTCGTTGTTGAGGAGGCAACGACGGTATTCTGAAATGGTGGCGGAATCAGTGACGGATACACAGAGATGGCGGGAACTGAAGGAACGCAAGTGGGCAGCAGAATCTACATTTTGTTGCTATTAGTGACAGAATTAGCGATGGAATGTGGACTCCATCGCCAGCCTATTGTTGTTTTTTTAAAAAAATTTGCCATGGCAGATAATAAGTCGCCCATTCGTCATCATTTTTACTCTTTTTAAAATTAAATTTTTGTTCTTGCAAGTATCCCAGATTACAATACATTTTATTTCCTATAGGAAAATACATCAAGGATATTCGACAACCCACTCAATAAGAAGCATTTTCTAATCTCAATCTATAAATAAGCCAAGCATCACATACAAACCAAATTCTTTCAAGTATCTCATCACAATTCATATGATAAATTCATACAGCTCCTGAAAATATAAGTATACTAAGTAACACCATGGTTAAGAGAGTAAAATAGATGCAAATGCACATACATAAGTAAGGAATAGAGAGGGGAAAAGTAAGCAACTCAGGAATCAATCATCGAGGTGAGTATCATCATACTCTTCATCCTCATCCTCATCCTAATTCTCTTCATCATATTGTGGAAGGTTAATAAAGGAAGGTTGCGATCCCGAACCGGAAGCTTGTTGCATTTGAAAAAAAAGCCGCCATTTGCTGATTCATACTCACCATATGTTGGCTCATTATTTGGTTGGACTTCTCAAATTGCTTACATTTCTCTATAAGTATCCCATACAATTAAGCTTGTGAAGTAATCTCACCCTCCAAGTTGGTCATTATACCCCTTAAATCATTTAACTCTTGTTAGGATAACACCTAACCTGTACCTGCTAAAAACCATGTATATGTACACACTAATGACAATGACTTAACTCATCCTAAAGTAACATTGTGTGCAATTTTTCTATTGATAACTCAAATATAAATAGTGTTTAAGTTTACTACCGACTCGTTGAGAGGGGTTGAAGTAAAAGGATTCTCTAATGTTGATGGCCTCATCTCCAATGCTATAAATATAGTCCTTTTTGTTCACATAGCCTTCACCCACAACTCGTTTGGATTTGGAAGTGATTGAGATGGATCTTGGGAATTGTCATCTGAGGTCCCTTAAGAGTTGATGATATTATGAAATTCTTGTTTAAAGGATTCCTACGACATCACAACATTTACAAAAAATCAAATACATCATACTTAATAAAAGTGTATGAATCACGAACTAAGGTTGACCATCAAGAATAACTTATGTATGGTTTGTGATTTCTTATCAACCCAAGATCCATCTTTTTTGCCATGAAGTTTATAAGTGCGGATGAATAACTCAACAATTGTTGGCTCTGTCCCAAGTTGTTCTATCTACTTGTCAACCAAATTCACAAGAACACATTAACCATCACAATCAAACAAATAAGTAGAAAAAGTTGTAAGATGTACAGTTAGTTACCAGACACCTCCTATTCTTATGTACAGGAATTGAGGCCCTGGAGTGGAGAGATAGATAGTCCAAGACTAGCTGGATTATCAAGCTGATTTTATTGGGTTTTTTTGACATAATTTCTTGTATGCTTCATTTGTCCAATGTTGTTAGAGTCCTTTCCACTACTCATCACTGAGCCATGTAGGATGCTTGTTTGTACTTTTATGCTTTGCTAAGAAAGCCCATCAAACATGCATTGCCTCTATTGTTAAAATGTTTCTTGATTCGATCGTCATGGATAGGATCCCAAGTGAACCACTTTTGCAAGTAAGAAAACAACAAATACATCAAATAATGTCATAATAATGAATCAAGTACATATAAAGTGTTAATATATAGCAACTTTGGTTACCTTGAACTCTCCAAACCATAAATCTCGAACTTATTTAGGCACTTTACCCCAAGAAGGCCAATGTACATCGTATTTTCCTTGGAAGATCAGAGAAATTTTACCAACAATGCCTTCATTTGAGAGAAACCTATTCTTACAGAAAACATCAAATTAACACGATATTACGCAAAATACTTGAAGTAAAAACACGTAACAATTTTCCCGCTTACCCGTTACTATCTGGTATAACATATCTCTTTGCTCAAGTGCTTCTATGACTAAACTGTGCTTCACAATCTCTAGTACCAACATTTTGTTAAGATTGGTTAGAGTTAGGGTCAACAGTTTGGGAGTAGGGCTAACAGGATGTTGGTTGGAATGTTGTATGCAAATTGTTGGGAAATGAATGTCTAGTTAGGGATGTATGGGGTATAAGGAGGGAAAGGCCTCATAGGAATTGTCCCAAATTAAGTAAGGATTGTTCCTAAAGCCCCTGATGTATGAGATGTTTGTGAGGAAGGTGAATCAATGTCCATTGCAGTGGGTTGTGCACTGGAGCTCCTATGCCTTCTTCCTCGACTTTGAGTAAAGGACTTACCTCGACGGGGGTGAAATCCATACCTGAAATAGTTGATTACAAATACAAGTACAAATAACGATTGTATATTACACAACACAATAGTTAGAACATCAAGTTTAAAAATTAACACATATAATAAATGTACATTCATACAAATTTGCATTACAATGATGGTAAGCACTAAAATATATAACAATTCATAAGCATTTAATTGTCTACATCATTTTCATCATCATCCTCACCCCCTATCCTCGTCATCATCCTCATCATCATCATTGTCGTCATCATCATATAAACGTATATCTTCCTGTTCTTCATTTGTTTCATTCCCATCATCTGACTTACCCTCTTTATCACCCTCATCCTCTTCTACCTCACCTATGTCATCATTTACTTGAATGAATGAAAAACCCATATCATCATTAACTTCTTCCAGTGGTTCACCTTCATCCTGTAATGATGTAGAAATAACATCACTCATAAGTTCGACGAGTGTCCATGCCTATTTGTTGGGAAGTAATAGGTAGAGTATATTGCGTATCCACTCTAGCTCTTGGTTTAGTTGGTATGATCATAAGCCAATTAACTCTATACCTTGTGCAATCTGGATGTGGCATGTAGTACACTTATGATGTAGTGTTTGGAAAGACGAATGGATCATACTTTCTGTGCCTCCTTGTATGATGAGCTTCAACAAGTTTACTTTGTTTATGAGATCGTACCCCATGATTCAATGTAAGATCAAACCACTCACAATTGAAAAGCACACATATTTTAAGTGGTTCACCTACATAGTGAAGTTCGATGATATCTTTAAGTATGCCATAATAATCATTTTCAATATCACATTCACTAGTCCCACATACACCAATACTCTATTTTTACATTTCGCACATGGACATCTACACTTCCTCCCACTTTGGAATTCTGCTTGCCTACGTACACATGCATCAAATTGATTTATTCAATTTAGAAATTCTTGCGTATAACTATTATAATTAGATAATAATCTA
>NCQV01098662.1:5388-16477 GCA_002740545.1 Lophocereus schottii
CATCTTATGTAGACCTAGATAGGAGTACTCTTGGCCTTCTTAGTGGTTCCTCATGGCTTGGAGTATCTCTTGGACTTATCCCTCATTATGATCTCCTATAGGTGCATCATCCTTCCCTTGTTAGACAGAATTTACCCTCAAATTTGGGAAGTGATTGTCACCAAAGTAAGGCTTGAGATATCCAACATTGAAAGTGCATGAAACTCAATATTAGCTAGGAGATCTATCTTACATATATTTCCATTAATCTTATCAAGTACCTAAAATAGGACATCAACCCTAGCCATCAACTTGAACTTCCTGCTAGAAGGAAATCTCTCCTTTCTAAGCTGCACCTATGCTAGATCACTCCGTTGTGACAAAAAGCTTGCTTTCGATTCTTGTTTACTAGACTTTGGTAGTGTTCATTTGCATTCTTGACTCAATTCAAATCTTTAGATGTGAGGGCGTCACTTGGTAATTTTAAAATTGGTTCAAAGAGAGACATATTTTAATTTACTCATGCAAGGATTAATGCATTCATTAAGGGAATGTAAGCGAGGCCTAAACTAAATACAAACTGAAAACGGCATTCAAGGGAACCGATGAGCAAACTTGTGGATAGATGGAGACTAATCTCACCCTTGGATACAGAATAAACCACCAAGACTGGAATTAGGGCCCATAACCTTACTTAGAATATAGATATAACACGTAAGGAAAAATTAAGACTCAACTAGATCACCACCCTACTCGGCCTTAATAAGGACAAGCAAGTTTAAGTATTTCAAGCAGTTTAAATGCAACTTCTTTAATTCATTGTTGAAGTCACTTTGAATAAGCAACCAAGCTAGCATTTAAACATGTCCATGTCTTTGGGTTCCTTCCTAGAGAGGAAACCTCTTAATATAGGTTAAAGCAAACTGGGTTGCAAATACAAATATAATTATACTAATTACATGACTGTGCTTAGTAAGTACATGCTCTTTAACACGAAAATTCAAGCTGAATATGTTTAATTAGCTCAATAGCAAAGCACTTGTGTATGGAGGTGAGAGAAAATAGCTGCTGAAGTGTCCTCCTTTACCACTACCTAATCAGAAGCAAGTTGTATCTTTATCTATTCATTTAGTGGTCAATTGGTCTCCAAAAGTAGCAAAAGTGCCAATAATGACATTTTTCGTGGTTTAAACAAGTAAGTAAGGATACCATAAGTTGCTAAACCCTCTTCTTTTATGAATATCAGCTGTTGATTCAAAATAGTTAAATTTCCTAGATTAGTGCTAATTTTTACCAACTTGGTTGCTTGACCTCCACTTGCCTTAAACTAAATTTAATTGCATGGATGGGTTCACCAGGATGTTAATAAACCCCCTCATCAAAGAAATCAGCCCCAACTGAGGTCCAAGGTGGAGAATCACTCATAAAAATCAAAATGAGTAGATGAGGGCCTAAATTGCAACGACTGACTTAGTGGCCTTGATTCTTCATAATTAACATCACTTAAATTGTATTTATCTTTGTGGGTTGAATGTTCAGGATGTTAACTAACATCCTAGACAAAAAGAATGGCTTTAAACCTCTTATATGTTTTGGAAATCAGATGCATCGGGTTTGTTTGTTGGATTAGAGCTAGGCAAGCTATAACTTTGGCTAAGCAAGGCTTCGAATAATCCTTGGATTTTAGTCATTGAACTTGGATTTCTTTGAATGTCTTGGATGCCTAAATCATGCTCTATGGATAGATCTCCATCATACTCCCAGTTTGAAAGAAGTTTCCCTCAAATTCACTAGGTGGTCATCCTCTAAGTAAGGGCTCAAGTTTGCCACATAGAATACGGTGAAAACACCAAAATCTCCTAGTAAATTCACCTTGTATGCATTATCATTTACCCTTTCTAGCACCTCAAAAGGTCCATTAGCCCTATGCACATCTTGCTTTTGTGTTTTGATAGAAGATGCCCTTTTCTCAAATGAATCCATACTAGATCCCTGGGCTACAATACAACCCTATTCATGTGTTTCTTGGCTTGGGCGTGGTAAGAGGCATTGGATTCTTCAGCTTGGCTTTAGCTTGCTCACAGAGTTTCTCATCCATGATTCTAAGCACAAGATCAAAGGGACTTTAATAATTAGCCCCATAGACCACTTTAAAGGGAGACATCCCAGTAATCTTGCTTGGTGCCTTGTTGAAAGCAAACTCAGCATGTGGGAGAAATAAATCCCAAGCCTTAGAATTGGACTTAATTAACGTCCTCAAGCAACTTCCCAAAGCTGTACTTGTTACCTCATTCTGGCCATTTGTTTTTTGGGTGGCAAGTGGTACTATACTTAAGTTTGGTCCCCATATTATTCCACAAGGTGATTCAGAAGTTGATAAGAAACTTGCTATCATAGTCAGAAATAATGGACCTTCGAATACAATGTAATTTCATCACCTCTTTGAAGTATAGCTCGGCAATGTGAGCAGCATCATTAGTTTTGCTGCAAAAGCCATGAAATGAGTCATATTTTAAAATTGCTCTAACATCGCGAACATAAAATCATTGTTTCTTTGAGTTTACGTGAGCCCAGGACGAAATCCATGTTTACGTCAACCTAAGAAAGGGTGAGAATGGGTAAAGGTGTGTATAGGCCGTGATGGAGTGAGTAACTTTTAGCCACTTAACAAGTAGCACACCTTTTAAAGATGTCTAGAACATCCTTTCTCATACTTGATTAGAAGTAATGTTCCCTTAGCGTGATATGGGTCTTATTTTCACTAAACTGCCCCGTTAAAGAGTCATCATAGGCCTCTCTATTTAAGAGCTCATGGGTGCCACACTTAAGAACACACAAATGAGTACCTTTGAACAAGTACTCATTGAGGACCAAAAAATCCCCTTTGGGAGGCTTTTAACAATCAGAATACAGCTTCCCAAAATCTTCACCTTTAGCATGAAGGCCACTTTAAAAATTAGATTATTTATCGAATGAGAAGTTGACCACAGTTCCTCTCACTCCTTAAATTGTCTACTTGATTATCATTACTTTTCGCCAAGTAAAGTGGTGATCAATGAGTCTTAATCCTCTTTAGGGTGATGTGTCTTATCCCTAAAGGTGATTAAGGGCACTAGATTAAGCTTGGTGGTGTCTTATCCTAGCCTTGATCTAGTTCATGCAATTGAATTAGTCATAACTAGGTGGCGTTTCTTATCATAGTTGGTGTTAGTTCAATCCTAGCGGTGTTCGTTCCAAGTGTGGATTCATTTGCTGAGTTGACTTCTTATCTTCCTTCTCTCTTGTTTTTTTCCTTTTACATGGCATCAAGTTGCTTGTACTTCTTTTTCTTTTGAAAACCCCCTAAAAATCATATTTTCAAGGTCCTTCATATGCTCTAGTGGTTGGCCATGTTCACCCCTTGATGTATCCCATCGACTTGATGATTAGGGTCGCCTAAATATACATCATATTTGGTGTTAGAGTTTAGGCTACTCTCTATGACCTGGCTCCTAACCTTTCGAACACAAACCTTATCCTAAAACACAAAACCCAGACTATAAAAGATCTGAAATGCCATGTTAATTAGGAAGTTACTGTAGTTAAACATGCACTTGATTCCCTTCACCTCAACATATAACAATTAGCAGTTGGTCTACACTCCTTCTTCCTTAATATGAAAGAGAAATATGGGTAGCTCATTTTTTTAAATGATGAGGCTCAATGTCATGAAGGAAATGAGGTCAACTTTGACCTACCCCAAAGTTTGTTGAAGATGAAGTTGGGGTGCAACGATTCAAGTTGAAGCGAAAGGAGAGTGCACAAGGATTTGAGCAATGCTTGAATCAAAGAGGATGTCTGTGCTCCTAAGAAGAATCGAGCATAATTCTTTTTTAATGAGGGGAGAATGATGGATATGTCCTAAGAAATTACATATAACCTTGTTCATTAAATCCATTTGAGGTAACTTCATTTCAAATTGAAGCTCGGCAAGTTCTTTTTTCCTCTCCATAGCTTAAATTCCATGGTAAAAGCATTTTATAGAGTTTCACTTCAGCTTCAAAATAGCATTTTCAAAAAGTGGTTTCAAAGTGGGAAGCAAGAATTTTAAAGGAAAAACCAGAATTGAGATTGAGATCAAACCAAGCTAGTTTAGGTTATATTCAGTTTTATACAACTCCTGATCTCAATGTCAAATTCACACAAAATGATGAATTAGAAAGTTTTGAAGTCATAGCCCATGTAATTTATTTCAAGCCAAGTCAAGTTGCAGTTGTCAAAATAAAGAATAGAAGCTGAAGTGTCAGTTCAAAGCATGTGTCCAATTTTCTATATCAGTTTAGTGTAAATATTTTCCTTAGTTAGGATTCTTCCTTTTGGGTGTATAAGTAGTCATATGAAAGCTTAGAAAGTCTATTTTATGTTATTGAATTAAAGTTAGTGAAAGGCAAGAGCTGGTAGGATGAAACGACCATTGTTCACATATTCCTAGTTTCAGCACCAGAAAAGACCACTTCACTTAAGGCAGCTGGCTCTCACTCCTCACAAAGTATTTCGAATTGATCTAAATTGAAGAATAAAATAGACATATCTAATTTTAATTTGGCTTTTAAATCATCTATTTTAAGTAAGCAACCAAAAATGTACTACATCTAGAATATAGAGGTTCTGCACATTAGCCCATCTGTATGTCAGGCTGAATTTTATTAGCATGCATAAGGAAGAAAGGAAAGAGTGGGTTGTTGAAAAATGACCTAAACATAAATTTCAAGATGTTTGCTTTCCATAGAATCAAGAATTACTCAAATTGGACATCATTTGGTCCCTCAAATACATGAACAAGTTTTGAAGGTAAGAACTGCGAGTTCATCCCTGTGCATACTGGGTTTTGTGCACTTTATTTCCTAAACATCTTTAAGGTACATGTGGGATCCAATCATGTTATCCCAAGTTGAAGTCGGGTCATTTTTAATGAAGTAAGTTGCATGCAATTTGCAGATCATTTGGTCCCTAAAATTAGTCCACAAAATTAAGTGTGCAGCTTCTGCCCAGTTCTGGAAATAGAGCTCATTTTGGGTTCAAACGTTCTCAACTCATTTTGTACATTTTATGGCTTGAAAATGCACTAAAAATATTATCAAGTGGCGATAAAAATTAAAGCTAGATTACACAAAATCTCAATTTTTGTGTAGCAAAAAAAAAGCGGAGAAAATCCTTTTACCCGGTTAAAGCCTATTTTGCATCTCACTTGCATCCTTGCCTTTTAAAGCCGATCTAATGCTGTTGCAGCTTGCGTAATTTTCCAAATGAATCCATAGCTGATGTATTAGCTTAGGTTTTGTAATTTTGACAGCACTATTGGCCACTTGATCAAGCAAATGAGGTGTCAATTAGCCTTTAGTATAGCTAATTATTTGTAGTCGTACTTAACTTAGGTTAGTTTACTTTTGTTTGTAATTAGTTTTCTCTTGGATAAAAGAGAGACTTGGATGAGGGTTTTGATGACCTATAAAAGGCCTCTAGTGCTGCATGTAAAAATTAGATTATTGAGCATTGAATGACAAGTTGAGCATAACTCTTTTAACACCTTAAATTCTCTATTTAATTATCCTTATTTTTGGCTAAGTAAAGTGGTAATCAAGTTGGTCCTAATCTTTTTTAGGGTGGTGTGCCTTACCCCTAAAGGTGATTGAGGGCCTTAGATTCAGCTTGATGGTATGTCTTATCCAGGCCTTGATCTAGTTTATACAACCAAATTAATCCCAACTAGGTGGCACTTCTTATCCTGGTTGGTGTTAGTTCAATCCTAGCTCTCTTCATTCCAAGTATGGATTCGTTTGGTGAGTTGAGTTCATATATTTCTTCTCTCTACTTTTTTTTCCCTTGTACATAATGTCCTTGTTACTTGTCCCTGTTTGTTATAAAAAATCCCTAAAAATCATATTTTCATGGTCCTTTTTGTGCTCTGGTGGTTGTGATGGATTCCAGCCAATGATTAAACTCACATTCGAAGATAGAATACAAGCAAAACCCAAGAATAGGCAAATTCAAGTTGGATTCAAGGGAATCTGGGGAGATGGAGGAGGATAGATAGAATCCGAACTTTGCTTTTGGATGCTAATTTCACCACTAAAATTTAGTTTACGGCCCTTAATCTTCCTTTGGGTATAGAAACACCAGCAAAGAGAAGGATTAAGACCTACTAGATCACCACCTTACTTAGCTTGAGTAAGGGTAAACTAGTTTGAGTGTTTAAATGTTCATGACTTCAAGGAGCAAGTCAAACTATTCTCATTCAGAGCCATAATCTAATTACAAAGGATAAGTTAGCTAGCATAAATACAACCATCTCTCTCATGCGATCTAGTTGTTAAGGACTTTCTTTAGCCACTAGGAAACCTCTAATATAGCTAAACAAATCAGATTACAAAGCATGCTCAATAATAGCTAATTATAATCAGTGAGTCTAGCTAACACATCTGTTTAGAAGCTAAATCAAGCTTGAACATGTTGATTAGCTTCAAATTGATCCACTTGGACATGGGAGAGAGAGAAATGGCTTATGAGATAAGTCAATTTGTGGCCCTCCAATCAAAATGCTCTAGGATCATTATCTCTTTTCCTAGTGGCCAAGTTGTTTTTCAAAGCTACCATGGTCCTCATGATTACGTTCCCAGCACCTTATGCTAGCAAGAAAGCAAGAAGGTAGGTTGCCAAAGCTTCCCGTGGAAGGAAAAAGCAAGGCGAAGACAAAACAGTCAATATGGTCGAATTGGTGCCAGTTTTGAATAACCTGGCCACTTTCCTTCCATTTAACTTAAACTTGATTTCAATATATGGATGTCTTCAATAGGATGTTAATAGTCATCCGAAGTAAGGAAATCAGGCTTAAATTAGGCTTAGGGAAGCAAATCAAGTAGAAATGCAAAATAGGTTAGTTTGGAGCCAAAACTACAATAGCTGACTTATAACTACGCAGACTATATAAAACACTTGACTTGACTTGAGTTACTCTTTATGGATGAATATTTAAGGATGTTAGGCAACATCCTAAGGAAAAAGAATGGTTTGAAGCCCCATGGAGGGTTAGGAAATTAAATGAACAAAACTACGCTTCTGTATGGAATCAAACTTGGGTAGCTTAAAACTTTACCTTGTCAAACTCTAGATCAAAACATAGACCATGGTGTTGTTACATGGACTTGCGAGCTTTGTTTGCGAACCTAAATCTAACTCCATGGATGCACCTCCATCAGACTGGCCATGTTCACCCCTTGGTATATCCCATCGGCTTGATGATTAGGGCCGCCCAAACACACATCACCACAAATTTTGGGATTTTAAGGCTAGCAAGCTCAATATAAATCAAGAATCACTCTTTCTTGATGTTCTTAAGTGAATCCATGATGGATGAAGTCTAAGGATTCTCTATGGGTTGGTTTTTCATTTGGGCTAAGCATATGTGTTTGGGCCTGGAAGCTATGACTAAGAGGGCAACTGATAAGTGCTTAACCTCTATATCATTGTACGGCTATTTTGCTGCATTTTAGGGCGAATTATGTGCTTCATGTTATAATTTATACTCTTTTTCCTACAGCATGGTTCTCTTTTGTGTTTTGCAGATTTTGGACCCTTTTACCCCAATTTGACCCATAAATGAGTGTCTTTTCGACTCTCCATGGATGCCCGACCTTGCCATGCCTGTGGAAAGAAAGAAGAACAGAAGAACACTAAGGCAGCGGACACCACAGTCGGTTCGTGGTATCTGCCACGGTCCGTGGTGTCTTCATTTCCTACAAGGCTTTGTTTTCTCGCAAGCTCTTCGACTTCCTAGTGGTTATTATTCTGTTATTACGCATGGCAGTTCGGATTCTAGGACTTTCACTATAAAAAGGGCTCTCTTTTCTCATTTTCACACATCCAACATCCATCATTCTCTCATTTCTATTTTCTTCTCTTAGTTTAGATTAGATTAAATTAGAGAGAGAGTAAGTTGAGGTGAAGATTTGCAAGGATACCACCCCATGCTAGCAACAACGGTTCAAGCACGATCTAAGCTGAGCATCTCTTTTCTCTTCTCTTCTCTTCTATTTTCTCTTTAGATTTATCCTTTTAGATGTTTAATTTAGTCATGTTTGAGTAGTTTTATTTTGTCTAGGGATTCAGTGGTTCGTGGAATTGTTATTGGATCATGTTTTAGTTTATCCAATTATGCTTATTTTCGTTATTGGTTAGATTTTATTCTATCAAGTGTTATTTATGTTATGAGGGGATTTGTGGACAAAATTTCCTTGCACACTTGAAACAATCAAGTGAGCATTCAAAAGATGGCATTCGGTTGTTGGACCGCTTGTTAGAACCCGCCTTGCATTGTCACGAATGAGAGATTGTCAAGTTGGGAGGACTCAAATTAAGTAATCCAAAATATTAAACTTGGATTAAGTCAAATTAGCTTGAAAAAGCGACATTTGCTTAGTTTATGCAAATTTAATTGATTTTGAAAGAATAGACTGAGTTTCTATATAGATTGCAATTCCTCGAGATTAACCAATTAGAGAAAGGCACATGTTTATCATTTTGATTCAATTCTCTTTCATAACTACTAAAATTCCTAGGTGTTTCTCAAATATATGATTAAGAAAAATTTATTTGCAGTTGTTAATTCAAAACCATTTGAATTTGGATTCGCTTAGCATATCTTGAGAGATTATAATCTAGTAGTTTCACCTAGTCTCTATGGGATCGACCTTGAATCGCTACAACACTACCGTGCGCTTGGGGGCCATATCAGTAACCTAACCTCTGATACCACTTGATGCACTTCCAATTCCTTAAAGATAAAGAACAATTATGGGATCTTAGTTAGTAAAGAAAGAAGAGATAGAGAGAGGTCACAGTTTGGTTGTAAATAACAAAGAAGGATAAGCAACTAAGGATCTTGAATAAGATATCACGACTAAGATTCTTAGAGCTCAACTCTTAGATTGAGTGAGATAAGATATGACCACTTAAGAGGCCATAAAAGCCTCTTGAACACCACTCTAGTGACTTAAACTAAGGGATAGATTTTAAGGGAGTTTAAAACTTAACCAATTCATCCATTCACTACGTAACTACAACCTTAGAAGCTTTCCCATATATGATGGAAGCTAGTACAACCAAATTCAAGGGGAAAATAGACAAACAAATAGCTATAGGAAAGGGCGAAACAAATAGCAAAATAAGTACAAAAGTAAATAGTATCCTACTGACAGTTATTTTTCATAGCAGCAGCAACAACTTCCAACAGTCATATCTTCCAAACATCTTAGCCAAATTGGGTTATTCAAAATCTATAGAGAGCCTTGAATTCCTATTGTTAGTTAAGTCCTCTTGGAGCATAAGATTCCTATTGTTTTAAAAGATATAGCTTGAGAAAGGCAACTGGTCCCTTGCTAGAATTGGCCAATACAATTTCTGAACTGCCTCCCCTCCGGCGCCCTTGCTTTAAATTTATCCTTGAACTCTTTTCTCATCCCCAAATTCCATTAAAAATGGATCCTAAAAAGTCAGATTTCAAGTTCCTAAGTTAGTCAAAGTTTGGGGGTGGATCCACAAAATTGGGCTGCAAGTTGACCAAACTATGTAGCGCAGACTATTTAGCTTTGGAGGTCGAGCTGGAGGGGCAAATCAACCTTATTAACCTTATTAGAAACTAGACATGCTGAGATATAAGAGAGAAGCATGAAATCATACCTAAGTCACCCATTAATTAGTAGCCAACGTTAGAAATTTATAGCTCATGCCATGCAGACCTAAGTACGAGTACTCTTTGGCCTTTTGGTGTTTCCTCATGCCTTGGAGCATCTATTATAAATCTTTGGACTTAGGTAGCTCATGGACATGTTCTTCATCATAATCCTCCATAGGTGTATCATCCTTCCCTTACTGAAGATAATTTGCCCTCAAATTCTCAAAGTGATCATTACCAAAGTAAGGATTGAGATCCCCAACATTTACACTGCATGAAACTCCACATTCCTATGGGAGTTCTATCTTGTATGCATTGTCATTAATGTTTTCAAGTGGCTCAAATGTGCCGTCAGCCCTAGGCATCTACTTGGACTTCCTCTTGAAAGGAAATCTCTCCTTTCTAAGGTGCACTTACACTAGATCACCTGGTTAGAATAAAGCTTGTTTCTGATGCTTATTTGCTTGACTTTGGTAGCATTCATTTGCCTTCCCGATTTGATTCAAAGCCTCGGATATGAGGGTATCACTTAGTAGATTGAAAACGGGTTTAAAGGGAGACATGTGTTTGTGGCCACTCCTTGCCCTAGGTTTTCTGACTTTAAGACCCTGGCATGGAATTTTATTGGGCATTATGTAGATAGGCTCCTATAAGGAGATGATGATTTCACTCTCTTCTAGTTTCCATCAGCTATATTGGCTATGGAAAACGAACCATCAAACTTCTTAGGTTTTACTTTAGCATTTCTTGGTGTAAAGTCAAGGTTTGTGTGTCGCAAGCAAATTTATGTGTTTATGGTTCCTTGCTTAGTGGTCAAGGGTGAACAGGTTGAAATCGATAGGACATATAAGGGGAGACTAAGAAAGATGAGCAATAGACATCTCTTGTTACCTCTACTTTGTCTTCTTGATCAGAACATATGACCTTCTAAGGAAAGAGATGGGGTTCCTTTTTGTAAGCTAGTTGTTTTTCCTCACAAAAAGGTTAAGGAATCGAGGTTTCTCCTAACTCTTCAAAGTCTAAGGCTCCTTTGCCACCATTATCCTCAAAGTGTAAGATTTCTTTATCAACCCAGTCATCAATGATGGCAAGTAAATATAGTTGATTTAAACCTTCTTCCTATTCATTTACCTCTTCATCTTCATGGGAGATGATTTTCTTCAAGGGCAGCAAGATAGGAAGGCTAGAAGTGTGAGAACTCTTTGGACTTCTTTTTTTAAAAGGATGTCCGTATATAAGGGCTTTGAGCCACTCTTCTTAGGATATGGACAAACATGTTTGAGCCTATAAGTAGGCGATAAAAGGCACCCATTGTTATGATGTTTAAGGTTTTGGTGATAACAAATCGAAGTGTCGTTGTTCCAAACAGGCTCTCCAAACAGGTCCTTACTGCTGTTCTCA
>NCQV01098682.1:3511-14654 GCA_002740545.1 Lophocereus schottii
ACTTTATTCGAAACGTTCTCAACAAATCCAAGCCATATAAAGGAGGAATATTATGTACAAAGCAATACTTCAAACCAAGGGTTTTCAATTCACAAAGTACAATTCACAAACAAAATATATACATATCATAAACAACAAATCCAAACAAATTAGAAGTTGCTAATAATTGAAAGTAAAGTTAAGTTTGCAGAAGAGTGAGAAGCAAGCGCTAAGGGAAGGGGAATGAAATAAGCACCAAGGGGAGTGGAAGCAGGCAGTAAGAGGTGTACTTCATGAAGAACCAAGCATAAGAGCCACCAACTAGGGAAAAATTGCAACCAACTCAATCACTAAGGTGAGGATCATCATCTCCCTCTTCCTCATCCTCATCCTGATCATCCTCATCCTCATCCTCATTATGTTGTGAATGATGAGTAAAGGGTGGCTAAGATTCCGAGCCAGTTGCATTTGGAAGAAAGCTTGCAGGCGTTGATCGATGTCCATCATTTGTTAGCCCAGTTGTTGATTGCTTTAGATAAGCAATTTGTTGAATTTCTCCAGTTGCTTACATTTCTCCATAAGTAACCGGTAACTTTTAGCTTGTGAAGTTAGCTCACCCCCCAAGTTAGTTACTACACCCCTTAAGTCATTGAATTGTTGTTGTGATGGCGTATAATCGGTACCTGCTAACAGGCATTTGAATGAAGTACGCATTGGTATCACAATTAAGTAAACTTATCGTATAACCATGTTCATTGAAACTTTAATATGAAAACTGTACCAACTCTATGAGTGGGACTGAAGTAACTGGATTTCCTAATGTTGACAACCTCATCGCCAATATCATAAATACGACCATTTTTGTTCTCATATATCTTCATCCACAACTTATTTGGGTTTAGAAGTGTCTAGTTTGGATCTTGAGAAGTGTCATCCCTAGTTCCTTGAGAGTTGATTACATTTTAAAATTCACGTTCAAAGGATTCTTACAATATTACAATACGCACAAAAAAAATCATATATGTTACAATTAATGAACGTAAAGTATGTAAGTCCAGGTTGAACTACCAATAAAGATTGAGAATAGCTAATTGCTTACATATGTTTGTTGTGATTTCTTATCAACTCAAGGGGTATCTTCTTTGCCATGGAGTTTGTGTGTGCGGCTGAACAATTCAATCATTATGGGCTCCATCCCAAGTTGTTTTCTCTATGTACATGGCACACAGAATTGTGTTAAACACAAGCCAAACCACAATGAAAGTGGGTTGGAGTATTAAAGCTAAAGAAATACATAGCAAATATATTTACCAGACGCCTCCTATGCTTATGCATAGAGATGGAGCCACAGATGTGGAGAGATGGGCCACCACTTTCTGGAGTGCCCAATCGATTCTTTTGAGCTATTTTACGTAATTTATGGTAACATTCGTTCACCTAGTATTATTGGAGTCCCTTCTATTGAGTATCATCGAGCCAAACAGGCTTCTTATTGTGCTTCCTTGCTCTTCTAAGGAAGTCTTTCAAGCATGCATTACCTCGATTTTTAAAATTTTTTCTTATATGGTCATCATAGATCAGATCCCAAGTAAACCACTTCTACAATTTTGAAACAACAAACACATCAAATAATACAATAGTAATTTATCACGTTCACACAAACTATTAATCTGTAATCACTTTAGTTACCTTGAACTCTCTAAACTGAAAATCCTGTACTGGTTTGGGCACTTTACCCCAAGTTGGCCAATCTCTATCATATTTGCTTTGAAATATGAGCGAAATCTTGCTAACAGCACCCTCGTTGGGAAACTTAATTGAACATAACACATCAAATTGATTAGTGGTGATGCAAAACAGTTGAGGTTCATAACATATAACAATTAAAAACTTACCCATTATCATCTGGCTCAATTTAAGTCTTTGCTCGAGTGCTCCCATGACTAGATTGTGCTTCATTTTCTCCGGTTATAATGTTGTCTTAGGACTGGTTTGTGTTAGGGTTAATGGATTGGGGAGTAGGCTATATAGTGTTGACAAACGGGAAGTTTGGAGAAATGTTGTAGGCAAATTGATTGTACATGATACTTTAGTTAGGAATGTATAACGTCTGATGATGGAAAGTCCCAAATAGGAGAGTCATTGGTCCTGAAAGACCTCGTATGTAACCAGCCATTGTGGCTCCTGGCTGAAAATATAATAATTGCACACATCAACCGTTTACTCGGACATCATAATAGGTAGGTAACACATATTTTCAAAACTCATTCATACAACAAAAGTAAAGTCACAACCAATAGTTTCCCATGCTAAGTACTCAAATACATAAGAATTCACAAACACTCAATCATTTGCATTATCATCGTCATCGTTATCATCATCATACAAATGCAAATTTTTCTCTAGTTCATCTGTTTCATTACCGTCATCCCACTCATCCTCTTCATCACCCTCATCACCCTCTACCTCATCTATCTCGTCATTAACATGAATGAATGAAGACCCCATTTCATCATTAACCTCTTCTGGTGGTGCAGTTTCATCCACTAATGATGTAGGAATAGCATCATTCACAGGTTCAATGATTGTCGTCATGTCCGTTTATTGGTAGGCAGTAGGTAAAGTGTACTACTTATCCACTCTAACCCTTGGTTTGATTGGTATGATAACAAGCCAATTGGCCCTATCCCTTAAGCGATCTATATGTGGCATGAAGTATACTTATGATGCGGTGTTTGGGAAGACGAATGAGTCATACTTTCGGTACCTCCTTATACATTGCATCTCAATATGTTTGCTTAGTTTATGAGATCGTGTCCCACGATTCAATGTGGGATCAAACCACTCACAATTGAATAACACATATAGTTTAAGTGGTTTGTCTACATACTCAATTTGACAATATCCTTCAGTACGCCATAATAATTATTTGCAATATCGCCTCCCCCCGTACCACAAACACCAACACCACAATTATATATTTTCTTCCCGACACTGCAAGCTTCTGTGTGCAATTTGAATCCATAACTCCATATGCCTTCTACGTTGACACATACCGATTTGATTTCGTAATCAATTGTGTCAAGTAGTATTGTTTGTGGGTGTCGAATAATTGAATATAATGCACCTAAGGTGACATAACATGTGATTTTAGTTAATACAATGCACTTAACTGTTATATTAAAATTATGAAAGAATGAGTTATAATACATACATTCTGACTAAACCAATCTGCAAAATGAGTTTCGATGATGGTGTCAACATTAGCGTCGCTGACATTGAGACGTGCAGTTCTGACTTGTTCTGTGAAAATTCTGTCACATTTTATGAAATCCATTAATATACTTATATTCTCAATGATAAACTCAATTGGAAGATAAGGTAGCACTCACCCAATATAAGGCTGAGCTTCATCTCAATTTAACAACACGCGAAGATAGACAGTAATATATTCGATATCTGTGAAATACCTTGATCTTTCCCTACTAATAGCGGTCCCTTACAGTTCAAACACTGATAGAATTGGGAAATGATTATTATGATTATCGCCATCCTCATTTCTCTTGCATCTAGTGCGCATGGAGGGCACATTAGAGCCGAAATAATAGGAGGCGAAGAATGTCTTCTCTGCTTCTAGGTATGCTTCTGTGATTGAACCTTCAGGACACGCTTGTTACTTTATCTTTTTCTTCAATCGGCCAAAGAACCTAAGAAAGTTACAATTGCATTCACTTGTAAATGATTGCACATATCAGAATTGAGATAAGTTTTCATTGAGTACAGTCTACTTTACCTCTCAAATGGATACATTCTTCAGTATTGTACTGGACCACCAAGTTGAGCCTCTTCTGTCAAATGCACCGGTAGGTGCTCCATTACATTGAAGAAGCCAGGACGGAAAATTGTCTCTAACTTAATGTTCCGATGTATTTTCTTAAGCATATCTTTTCACAGTATTGCTGAGCATAAGTTCTTGAAAAACTGACTTATCTCAATGAGAGGTTTCAAGATATTATCTGGGAGCGCACCAAATGCAATTGGTAAAAGAGTCTCCATGAACACATGACAATCATGACTTTTCATGTTATTGAACTTTGCCTCATTAGGGTCCACGATATTACTCAAATTAGAGCAATATCCATCAGGCATTTGAAGCTCCTTTGCCTATTTACACAACTCTCTTCGTTTATCCATAGGAAGTACGAACTTTGTTTTTGGTTTAACTGGCTTACCACTAGGGCCTGGATGTAAATGTAATTCTTATCTATCACATATTTCTACAACATTCATTCTTCATTTGGCATTGTCCTTTATTTTCCCATAGACATCCACAATAGTGTTAATGATGTTTTCGAAGAAATTCTTCTCAATGTGCATTACATCCAAATTATAGCAGAGGAATTGGTGTTGCCAATAAGGCAACTCCAATAATATGCTCTTCTTCATCCAATTGTACTCATTTTTCTTAAATCCTGGTATGATAAAGTCGCCATTTATGGTTATCACTGGGTAATCTACCACCTCGACACAAAGTTCTTCCTTAAATAAGCGGCGAGGAGGATCCCCTCTAACAATTCTGCCTTTCTTAAATATTGTTCTATTTCTTCTGAATGCATGATTCCTTGGCAGAAAACACCGATGACAATCAAATCATGAGAATTTACCTCAATTTCTCAATCTGAAAGCCTTTTGCTGTTTCATGCATACAGGACATGCTAATTGCCCATTAGTACTCCACCCAGATAACATTCCATACACAGAAAAATCATTGATGGTCCACGTAAGTGTAGCCTTCATCTGAAATGTATGCCTCGTAGAAATGTCATATACCCACAACTCTTTCAACTCATCAATAAGAGATTGTTAATATACTTCTATTTTGTTCTTGAGATTTTTGGGGCCGGGGATTACACAGGTCAAGAACATAAATGGTGTGGTCATACACATGTCAGGGGGAAGGTTATAAGGTGTAACTACCACCGACCAAATGTAGTAAGATTTTAAAGACAAAGTGTAAGGATTGAATCTATCAGTACATAAGCCAAGCCTTACATTCCGAGGCATGGAAGTAAAATCAGGGTACTTGTTATCGAAATATTTCCATGTTGCCCCATCTGATGGATGACATAAAACACCGTCCTCACATCGATGTTCATAACACCATCTCATGTGTTCTGCAGTACTTCTTGATGTACACAACCTTTGAAGTCGAGGTTTTAACAGCAAGTCATGCATCCTTGAGTATGGCAATAGATTCTAATTCGTTTGTTGTGACCTTTACCTCTTCCATCTTGAACTCCCACAAAACTTGTACGCATCCAGGGTTATGTCCTCCTTAAAAAATTGCAAGCAACCTTTCCGGCAACAATTAATTTGGACTACATCGTTGTCAAGATCTTTAATAACCTTCTTCATTTGCCCATAGTTGCTTGGCATGCGGTTGTTAGGTGGACACATCTCTTTCATTAGTTAAACAATTTCATTAAAATAGTTCTGTGGTATGTTATAATCAGATTTGAAACTCAACAATCACACCTCAATAGAGACCTCACTATGGGTGGAACAACCATTGTATAAAGGTTGTTAAGCAGCTTGAACCATATTATAAAATGGTTCTCGGCAAGTGCTTGACTCCTCCTCCCTTACATTTTGATTTGCCATTATAGCATCACCAATCATGTCCTCCATCCGATCTACGTGGGATTCATTACAGTCATTGTTAATATAACTTGAATCTCTAACTTCGAAAATTTCACTATTTGAATACCTAAAATCATATTGCTGAGACTCTATTTCCCCATGACTTATCCAGAACCAATACCGTTTTACAAAATCCTTATACATAAGGTGCATCTTGACCTCATCGAGTGTTAAGTACACCCTATTTTTGTATTTAGCATAAGGACATCTAACTTTTCCTCATTCAGAAACTCTATCTGCCTACATGTAAATTCATTGAATTGGTTTACTCCATCTAGAAATTCTTATGTATAACAACTATGATCAGACAATAATCTATTATATATCCACCTACGATGTGGATGACTATTCATATTCTGCTCAAACAACAATAACCACATAAGTTATTCGATAAGAATTAGTTTTAATTTAAATAATAATAATAACTATATAAATTACTCAACTACATATTACATATTACATATGTTTGCTTAAAAACTACTACAAATATACTTATGTTCTTACAAATTTCATAATACTAATAATTCATCCAAACTTTAGCATTTTATTCCACCAACATATCAAATTTCAACTAAAAATTACCAAACCTAAGCCTACATTACATTTGGCAAAATCTTTAAACAAATTAGAGCAATAACTTCACATAAATATCACATTTCAATAAAAGTATAAACTAATAAATTCTACTTCAAATTACGAAACATAAACCTAAATTGCATTTGACAAATTCTTGAAACAAATTAGAGTTATAACTTCATACAAATGTTGTCTTAATTTTATACCGCAAGCGCACGGCATAGCTGTAGCCAGTAACCGGCAGGCATGAGTCGTGTCCACAGGGAACTCGCTTCCGAATATCAAAACTAATTTAGACACTAAATCTAGACCAATCAAGTTGTAAGTTTGTTGTATGCTTTGATTTAAACTAAGGAAACAATAACAACTAAAAGGTTGAATGAAAGAATAAGATATTAAAGCACCAAGGTTGAGATATCAGCACAATTATGCTAGTTGAACCAATTGCTAACTCTATCAAACAATCCCAAGCATGCATCATGAGTAGATAGATTGTCAGTTCAGCTCATCTTCTTCCTCCCTCAAGGGTCGAAAACTAATCCTAAGACTGCAGTCCACTATTTTCATAGAACTAAAAGTCATAGGATTACCAGATCTATAATCTCGAATTCTAATTAGAACCTTAATTATTTTCATATTAAAATTCTAATTATCTACTAAGTCACGCTAGATAAAGGTCCTGTCTTTCAACACTCTCCTAAACCCAAATAATAACGGACGAATTCTCTTTCGAGCATTTCATCGGACACATGATGTGCATAATAGAAATTATGAATACAAGTATGAGAAAAATAATGGGTTGGGGCTAGATTTTGATTCAACTAAACATAATCGACTTCAATTCCAACCCAAGTTGGGAGATTAGCTGCAAATCATACTAACATTCAATAATTCAACCATAAGAGAAATAGGTATGATTCAACTAAACTCAAGAACAACAATAACGAAAGAGAGAGAATGGAAGAACAAACTTGAATTAATCGTCGTCTTAAGGTAGATTGATCTTCAAAGTAATGAATTCAATACCAGAAATGAAAGGCGAAAAACTCCGAATGAAAACCTATAAATCGCCTAAAAGGAAGTATGAGAAAAGAAAATTGAACATCCCCTAAAGCAGCTCCGAGGAAAATTTAAGTCACGCTACAGGACAGGGGAGGCACGGTCGTGCCAGTTGCTGACATGTGGCACGGTCATGCCACATGGCATGGCCAGACCGTGCCACATTGCTGGCCGGCTGGTCGTGCTAGTCTTGTGTGGCACGGGCGTGCCACCCGGCATGGGGCACCCGTACTCGATCCTTCGCACTTCCGTGCGACGTTGAGTGACCTTTTTTGCGACTTAAAATTCGTCTCCTTGGCACTCCTTTCTGCTGAATATCATCCATCTTTATGTTCCTCCAATAAAATCCCTGAAAATACAGAAAGATATTATATGAGCGAAATATATGCTAAAGGAGGCCGATTTGACCCTTTCTTAACACGATCAAACATGAAAACCCAGGAGAAAAGAAGTCAAATACGGGTTAAAGTAGGGTTGAAGTAGAAGCTTATCAACAAACATCACATTTCAATAAAATTATGAACTAAAGCACTTCATTCCACTAACATATCAAATTTTAGCTTCAAATAACCAAATCTAAAACCTAACTTGCATTGAGCTCAATTTTGAAACAAATTAGAGTAATAACTTCACACAAACACTACATTTTAATATAAATATGAACTAATTATGAAATTCTAATGATGTAACACAAAAATTTATAGAAATTACAACTACTTTAGTTGAGAAATTTACCTCAAAATTGCTCACAATAACCGGCACACAGTGGTGGCAGGGGCGGCCGGCGGTGGGGCACGGTGGCGGACGGCGGTGGCTGAAAGTCAACGGTCGCAGTGTTGGTGATTGCTCACGTTCTCTCTCTCTAGGCGTCAGGGTCAAATGAAGAAGAAACCAGATTTGCTTTCATTTAAAGGGGTGGCGACGGACCTGCCAATGGAAATTCCATCGCCACCCTCTTTTAAAAATCGAAATTTTTTAAATGGCGATGGAATATCCATCGCCATGTTCAAATTTAATTAATTTTTTATCAACATGGCAGCGGAAAATCTGTCGCCATCCCCAATTTTGTTCTCAGTTCAATTTTTTTACATGGCGACGGAAATTCCGTCACCATTCTTGAACAGTGGCGACGGATATGTATTTCCGTCACCATGTCTGTCGCGTAGTCGTACATTTGCCTAATGTAATTTTTTCCGTCGCTCATTCCGTCGTTATATGAGTCATTCGCTGAATTTCGTCATTATTTTATACTTTTTTAGTTGTGCTACTTTGCAACCATTAGTTGGTGTTCTGATTAAACGACTTGGTGGAGCTTCTTATTATGTTATTCTCAGCAAATTGGGAGTTTAAAGAACTACCAATTTGGGGGGGAGGGGTTGGGACTAATAGTTTTAGTTAATTATAGCTAACTTACTCACACATACTTAGCACATGCCTCTAGAATATTCATGCCAGCTTATTGGGTCTTGGCATGAAATCTTTTATTTGTATATATTCATTTGCGTTTTATATTCTTCGCCCTCTTACGAAAATGAGAGCATAAAGACAATCATATGAAAAAGAATTTAGTCTATAAACCATCAATCCGATCTTCTAAACTCTGATTTTTAAACACTTTTCAAAAGTCAATGTACAGGATCTAGAATTTGTTAGGAATATCACACATAAGTGGAGTCCCACATCAGGAATTTGATGATATATAGAATAAGTAGGCTACTCTTCCTATTGCCAATTGGTTTTAGGATGGAACCTCACTTGAGCTTATTATCATGGATGTTGATTGAAGCGGGCTCCCTCCTTAGGTCTCCCCAACATAATTTATCTACCTTTTGGGTCTTATTTTCTTAAAAACAAATATTATAGATACAAAACAAAAGGAAATTGCACAACTATCTCGTTATTAGAGGCATCAAATACCTAATAAGCAATACCTAATGCTTTAGCTACTGTTTATCCTAGAAGAGACGATCAACCATGTACAATTATCTTTTCGTCCAACATGTTTTACTTTGTTGTCTTGACATGGTGGCATTATTGACCTAATTAGATGTTGAAGTGGCTAGCCATTATTGTAAAAAAGCTACCTAAGAAGTATTAGTTGTAGTGCATCATACGGGCAGTACTATTGTAGCGCTAGACCACATTAGTAAAGAGGGAGAAAAGACAACAAAGATTTGATGGGGGTGGAAAAGCACGATATTTGCTCTTATAAAGTGACTGTTAATGGTTACGAACCATATATTTATTAAAATACAAAAAGTCAACAAAAATTGCTTGGGCACACAAAAGTTTCACGGTAAAATTATTTAAAGACCAATCTACCTTTAATAAGTAAATCCTAAATCTAATAAGTTCGGATCCTTAGATCTTGTCTAAAATTTTAAATTTTTTCCACAAATTCAGGAAAAATTTTGTCACATCTGCCACTCCCATGAGATATATCTCGTGAGGCCCACTTAAAGAAAATTAAAAAAATGCATTCCTCCGTGAAATTCTAGTGGTGGAATGTTTGGTACGATTGATTTTCTCTTAACTTTGTATATGTAAAATTTACTCGTGAAAAAAATGCATGATGTCAATCGCTTCCCTATATGGGCAGTTCAATGACAAGATATGTGACCCCCGGGGGGTCAATTCTCTCTAAAACTGTATGCATGCGTGAGATTGACCAACATTAGATAAGAAATATGATGTCAATCTCAACAGGCCAATAACTTTTAGTTTGAGTAGAAACATGGCATCATTAATGTAGTATTTGATTGGAGGAAAAATGATTTTTTTAAGAATTGGTTTTCTGATTTTACATTGTTTGGCACAATAAATGATGAAAAACTATTTTCGAAATAAAATGGCTTTCCCCCTAATGGAAGAAAATGATTTCCTATTTGAGAAGATAGGAGGTTAATTTTCTTCCTTTAACGCTTTGACAATTTAGTCAGCTGAAATTTAGATGCAAAATTCGATTTCAATAATTTGGTTCAAAACTTCACTATCTGATGTAAAAGATTAAAATAAACTCAAACATAGATTTTGAGCTCAAGTTTCTTTCATTTAATCAACATTTATGTCGCCACAAAAATTTAATCGATATTTTTTACCACTAAAATAATTCAGTTGACTCATTGGCCACTAAAACAATTTAGCGGTTTGGATCAAAACTTGATCATGGGATAAAAAAAATAAGAATAGACTCGAATTTAGATTTAAGGTTGACATTCTTTCATTTGGTCAACATTTGTTTCCCCACCACGACAATTCAATCGATATTGTTTGCTACTTAAAAATGCAATCAATATTTTTTACGACTAGAATCACTTCAAATGTTTAGATCGAAACTTAATTATCGGATAGAAAATATTAGTATATGCTCAAATTCAAATTTTGAGCACCATATTCCTTCATTTGGTCAACATTTTTCTCCACCACAACAACTCAATCGATATTTTTCGCTATTTAAACAATTCAGTTGATATTTTTCGTCACTAAAGCAATTTCAATGGTTTAGACTGGGACTTAATTATCAGATAGAGAATATATAAAAAAACCTCATATATGAATTTTAAGATCAACATTCCTTTATTTGGTCAACATTTATCTTTTCTCCAACCTCGGTCAATACTTTTCACCGCTTAAACAATTCAGTTGACATTTTCTCTTTTTTTAAGAAAAATAATTTATCTTGTAGCAAACAATGAAAAATGTGGCATGAAAATTAATTTTTCTTGAAAAAAATACTTTCCGTGAAAATTACTTTCTGAAAAAATCTTCTTTCTCCTAACCAAACACTATCTAAGTGTAAAATCCTAAGCCGACTATTCTCCCCCATTTT
>NCQV01098685.1:0-16122 GCA_002740545.1 Lophocereus schottii
TTTTTTTCCTTTGTTACCTATTTTTTAACGATTTCTAAATTTATGGTTGCTGTTTGCACTAATGTTCTTTGCTGGAATGGGGAGGATTGTTTGGAATACTCCTACCTTTGCTGAAATCACATATTAGGATGAAGGCATAGTATAAAATGTATATACACGTATACATATGTAGAAAATGTGTAGTGAATGAAATGGCAAACATAGAACCAGAAATATAATGTTGGACACCGCTAATTGTTTGTTGTGTGGCTGGCGCTAAGCCACCATTTTCTTGTTTTCTACATCAATTTGGACTAATTGTGGTACGTATAATTTTATTACTTTTAGCGATGACATTTTTTTAGTTGGTTTTCATACATTGGAGGAAAGGAATATCACTTCGGAAAGGGGTTTATTATTTTTTGACAAAAAACCTCTCATAATGCTCCATTCGCATGAGGATATGTCTTTTTAATGGGGCTGAAATTGAGGGCCTATATGGGTTCAATAAACACCAAGGCTATGAACACTTGGGTTCTCCTACCCTTAGTAAACTTGGCAGCCAAATAGCTCAAGCTATTAAACCTAATAAGCCAACTGGAAAGAAGAATAGGTTAGGTTAGAATATATGCCAGATTGATGATTGAAGTTATTATTAGGGGTCGCCAACCTAACCAGGTTAATTTTGCAATTGAGAAAGTTTCTTATCAAACATAAAATTCATTCACGAATGGGAACCTTATAAGTTCTTTTTCTGCCACATGTTTGGTCATGATGAAAGTAAATACAAACGAGAGTTTAAAACCAGGCAGGTTTGGGTGTTAGTAGTAGGGGAACAACAATACACACAACCTGCTGACATGGAACTACATAAGGAGCAAATTTCTTAGAACTTTTCAGACTTCAAATGCAGGCATAGTAAGGTTGGTTTAGAATAGGTTCTTCAAGTCGATCCTGTTATATGATTTTAGCTTAGAGCATGATATCACCTAACAAGCCCAATAAGCAGGAGGATGTGAGGTCCTTTCTGAATAAAGTTAGACCTAAAGTTTTCGCTCTTTTCGAAACAAACTTCAAGGTTGAAAATGTTGATGCAAATTATATGAAGCTCTATTTTGGTAGGAGAAGTTATATGGATGACAATCACTACCCAAATACCCGATTTAATATGATATTGACATTTTAGAAAGTTCTTCTGAAATGGTTCATTATATAATTCAGCAAATGCTAATTAGGCTGTTTTTTATTATACCTTTCTATATGCCTTTTAATAAGGACTTTTAAATGGAGTCTTGGTAGACTGGTAAAACAATCTAAACTATAGATGCTCCCTGCTGTGTTTTAGAAAATTTTAGCAGCATCCTTAGGCCTGCTGATAGAATTGGGCTCAAAGAAGCGGTACTCATGAAGTTTTGGATTTTCAGGATTGTCTTAATCAATGCGACTTGACTGAAGTTACAGGTACTGGATGTCAGTACACCTAATCCAATAGGCAAAAGATGAGAGCATAATTTATTCAAGGATTGACAGATGTTTTATAAATCAAGAGTGACTTTTGTCTTTGAATGTTTCTGTTGAATTCCTCCCAAAGGGAATTTTCAACCACACACCTATAGCTGTGTCTCTCTTAGACCTGTCTAAACATAAAGGTGTGATTAGATTTTGTGATATGTGGATCAAAAAGCCCTTATATCAAATCCATTATGAATCAGGCTATCAGCAATGTGCTTGGTGGATGCCCTATGTTTGTGCTGACGAGGAAACTCTCTAGCATGAATTGGCCCTATAAGCATCTCAATAGAAGAGCTTACAGTGATATCCACTAACAATGAGGCTTTCCAAGGGTGAAACTTGAGGAGGCACAATAGGATTGCAAGAAGATACATCTAACTCTTTACATTAGAAAACTGAGCAACAACTTAGAGGTGAATACAATATAGCCCTGGATGCATCTATATCATTAATAAGACAGTGGAGTAAAATAGATTGGATGGCATGGGGTGATAATTCCTCTAAGATGTTCTTTACCTTTGTTAAGCAAAGGAAGACTAAAACATATGCCAATGCCATCTAATATCAACATGTGTGGTTGAAGGTAGGGATAACATCATGAGTCCCATGGTTAATTTCTTTCAACCCATTAGACATGACAAATGGGTCACTAGGTTTGGGTACGGGTCGGACTAGGTTTCGGTCGGATCATGTTTTAGGTCAAGTGATATTTTGGTTCGGTTCGGTTTGGTTGGGCGAACTTCTATTTAGGCTGACTTCGGATCAACTGTTTTTTGGTCCAATAAACTTATAATGCAAAAATAAGCAACTTTGTCAGAAATTTCAGATCAGGTATGATTGGGTTCAAGTCAATTCGAGTTTTGGGTCCACTTTCAGATGAGCCTATTTCATATTTGAGGTTGGACATAGGTCCCAGTCATTCAGTTCGGGTTTCAGATCTCATATTAGTTTTGCCATATCTATAACTCATGCTAGGGAAGTGTTGTAGGCAGAGACGCCAATGGCCCAAAGTGTTCTTTGACTATGGTCATGCGATTACCTTAGAACAGCAACTAGCTTTATGTAAGCCTTTTCCTACAAAGTATGTTAAGAAAGCTATATTTAGTATTCCTAATTCTAAATCCTTGATCTTAGGTGCCTTTTGTCAGCTGGCCTTATTATGTTAGGGTTAGCGGCAACTTAAGCTACCTAAGTGATGGCGGTTATATAACCTAAACCTATATGAAGAGGGGTTAAGGGAATTAATTCGTATCAGATATATCAACCCTAAAACTAAATGCTTCTTGCCTCCCATTCTCTGTCACGACTATCACACCATCAATGGGATTTTAGTTTGAAAAGTTGATTCAACGGTGACTCTAGTAGCCACATATTGATCGATTGTTCGTATTGATTCATGGGTGATTACCATGCAACGAGGTCCTTCACTTCTGCATTGCTAAGATATGTCCTTAATTTGCTAACAATGGTATTAGAGCCACGTTGCTCGATTTCTGACCCGAATGATTCAATTAGGTATTTATGTGAGATTAATTCGTTTAACATTGATGTTATGTGAATTGAATTCATTAAAACATGATTATTTATATTGCTATGTGCAATCACGCCTATGGAATTCATGAAAGCATAATTTTTTTATTCAATTGTATTTGATCATTCTCTGTTTAAAGTCGCAGAACCCTAACCTTGAGATCTGATTAATAACACGGCCTATGCAATTTGTTAGCTTACTCATGCTTTGATGCTAATTTGATTCCATGAAAGATTGTTATTTTATTCAACTCTATTATAACTGCTCCAAAACACTAGAACCCGGAATTCAACCCTAACTCTGGAAACATGAACCTCTAAGTAGAAAACCTAAATGAAAAACTCGACCATAAGATTGGATCTTAGTTTTAGCGAGAACTTGTCTTGCCTCATTCCTCCATTTATGCCACCAGGAGGCGACCAGTGCAGCGCCTGACCCCTCTGAGCCTTAATGGCCTATGGCAATAGAGACTTAGAGCCTCCCGCCACGCCCCATTATTATTAGAAAAATTAAAAGAAGGGTAGAAACGTAGAGGAGCACCAGACTATCCATCAAAATCGCCTAGAGGGTGGTGAGTGAGGTGCACGCGCCACCGACAAAGAAGGCTAGATGCTTTCTTCTACCTCCAAAAGCTCTATTCGTACCCGATCTATGCCATGCTATCATCAAATCCCTCGAATGGCCCCAGAAAAGAGGCGTGTGAATTTGCTAATTATCCTTTTTCCGTATCCAAATTAATGAATATGAATTTATTTCATGTTTCCTTCTAATTATATAATTTAGTAGTATTTTATGAATTCGTTTCATGAAATTTAAATTTGTAATATTATGAATGCGTTTTATAAATTGTGAGTGATATTTGAATATGTTTCATGTTAACTATAATTATATAAAAGTGTTTTGTATAATGCCATATGGGGTTTTATGATCTTTTTTTGGTAACATGTTCTGTAATATCATTTCATTTTATTCTGAAAATGTGTTTTACATAATAATATGAATTATCTAGCTAATATCTCATTAATAGAGCTTCAAATGACAAATTTGTAATTATATGGTTTCATTTTATATAATATAACTTCATTCAAAGTTTTTACATGATTATTTGAATATCTTTGTGATATTTCTAAATGTGTTAATTAGTTTAACAATTGAGTACTTCATATTTTTTTTTAATGTAGAAATGTAGTAATTAAAGTATAGGAATTAATAATTCATGTTCGTTTGTGAGGATTATTTTCTTTGTAAAATTTTCAAATCATACGATATGAATGATGGAGTTTTTGATAATTTTATTATTTGAAAATATGCCTAATGTTCATTTTTTAAACATATACTTCTAAATGCGGTAATTACAGTATGATTGGTATTTGCTTACCAATGAAAGTGTGATAACACTAACAATGACAATAGTTTAAAAAGATTCAGTTTCTACTAAATGAGTGTGAAGTGTTAGAATACTTGTTAGCTTCTAGGTCTCCTAAGATAAACAAACATGAGAATGATAAAGATGTACCTACTAGTAAGTAGTATAAAGAGAGTGCCCAAAGGCATACCAAAAATGGCCCTAGAAGGATCGATGAACATTTTATACTTTTTTGTATTGCATGCATGTCGATCTAGTAGGAAAATTTGAAAGCTATTGCACTGATAAGTACATGTGGGATCAACCAAGCATTAGGTTCGACCAGATTCATTTCCCCTTGAAACTTCAGACTTGAGTGTGTATTGCAAGAAGAAAAAAAGGTCAAGGGCACTATAGAGAAAAATATAGCACATGTAAAGTGGTATAACTATTAAAATAAGGGAGCCTATAGTTAGGATTGTCCTAAGCCAACTAAGCTACCTTCTTTCACAATTACTCTTGAATAATATGTGTGCTTCCAAGAAATAGTTGCCAACTCTTGTCTGTAGTGAATTGTAGACATTAGAGCAACCAAGCTCATAGTTTAGGACCGAGTTTGATTTTGTAAACTTTCATCACTACCTAGTGGGTTCACTCACTGTTGTCTTAGGGAACAACAATGAAGAAGGGTTCCTTGACATAGGGCATATCACCTAAAACTTCGTGAAGAAAATATGTTCATTATTTATGATGCTCTCTATGCATCTGGGGTATGACATTCCCTTGTGTTTTTTGTTTTTGAGATCAGTTTTCTCTTTTGATTTTTGTCTAGATGTCATAGATATCTTCTACAATTGTAATTTGATTGGCCATGCACCATTGAAAGGTATTTTCGATGGTTTGGACGATATAAAATATCTTTTGTTTTCTCTGCATTCATGACTCTATTTTTTTTAAAAGTTTCCTAATAGGCATGCTCGACTTGGCCAATTAGACTAGGATCGAATGAACAAGCTATCTAAACGGCCTTTTAATCCAACTCACTTCACTCATGTGTGAGCCAAGTTCAGTTAGCAGTGCAACTATAAAGTCTTTTGGTAAGGCTTCAAGCACATCAAGTCCCTTGGAGTTCATTGACTCTGACGTTTCAAAGGCATGAATATGAAAGCACACCATGGGGTTATTTATTTCATACTCTTATAAATCATTATTCACGATACGCGTATGTATACCCATATTCTCACCGATATGAGGCACTTGATGTGTTCAAACACTTTGTAGTAGAAGTAGATACTTAATTGGAACGAAAAGTTAAAACTCTTCGTGCCTATCGAGGTCATGAATATCTCTCTGATATGATCAAAGAGTTTTGTAAAGAGAAACGTATACGAAGTACCTAATGATTCCATGAACCCTGCAATAGAATGGTGCTATGGAGCATAAGAACCATAGGTTGCTTGACATGGTAGGTCAATGATAGTACATGCTAACCTGCCAATCGGTTTTTGGGGGACGTGCTACTTACAGCAACCTATATCCTTAATTCTGTACCAAGCAAGAATATATCTGTCGCACTATATAAGTTATAGTTTGGTAAAAATCCATCCTTGGACCATTTATGCCCATGGGGTTTGGCTGGCTATGTGCATCACCCAACCCATAAACATGGGACATTTAGTCCAAAAGCTACCAAGGTGGTGTTCATAACATATCCCACGTATTCTAAATACGATGTGATATATAAGGAACATCTAAATGGTGGCATCATGGATCTGGATTCATGTAATGTCAATTCTCTTGAGGATGAGTCCCCAAGCATTTAGTGAAATTTAAAAGGACCTCAAACTTTATGAATTACAACAAGACCTTCAACCATCTCTCAATGAGATGAAGGATTTGAATTCTCACTGAGTCACTAAGGATGATATGCCTCCCTTATTCAATAGAAACAGTGAAGGTTTGTCTATTAAACAGAATGAGATTTATCCTCAATCTCTGAATCTTAAGAAGAATCGACCTAATAATGAGGTTCTTCCTCAACCTCTAAGTATTAAACATGCGGTTACTCCATGTATTCAAGATCCCACACCTCAAAAGGATAGTGGCAGTAACTCTTTATATGTAAAAAGGGTCCTATACCTCTTAAAGATAGGGAGAGGGATTCCTCAACAAGACATCCAAATAATGAAAGTTCGATAATATGACGGATTGTGTGCGAAGAGTTCCTCAATGATACTTCTAAAGCAAAGAGAAAAGATTCCCATGCATTCCCTTGAGAGTAGGGGTGACAACTCTTTTCTAAAGGCAGTTGATTCATAAGAGAGTAGATGGGTGCTACGAAGGATGAGATGGACTCAACAATAAGAAATAAGGTGTGTGAACCTGTTGAACTTCCAGTTTGACATAAATCTATTGGAAACAAGTGAGTTTAGTAGATAAACCATCGAAAAATGGATTGATTGGTAAGTTCTAGGCTCATGTAGTGTAGAACAACTGTATCCAAATTGAGGGTGTAGAATACAAAGTGATTTTTGCTCGTATGGTGATATTAATCTTTATTCAGCTACTCCTAGTCCTGGTTGCCCATTTAAACTTCAAGTTGTTCCAAATGAACGTAAAGAGTGCTTTTCTCAATAGTATCTTTGAGGAAGAGATCCATATGGATCAATCCATAGGTTTTGTATCAAAAGGGACAAGAGGACAAGGTGTGTTGTCTTAAAAGGTCTATGAATAGTTCTAAGCAATCTTCCAAATCTTAGTACTTTAGATTTCGTGAAGCCATAACTTTATTTGGCTTGCCCATGGTTTCAGAGGATATTATGAGTATGTTAAAAGAACGACTAGGGAATTATGTTTCTTACGCTATGCATTGATGACATACTACTGGCTAGGAACAATTTTGAGATTATCAAAGCTACTAAGAAGTGGCTATCCTCTATCTTTGATATGAAGGACATGGATGAAGCTATGTATGTTCTAGGTGCAGAAATGGTCAAAAACCATTCTAAGGAGCAGAAATGGTCAAAAACCATTCTAAGAAGCAGCTGGGTGTTTGCTAGGAAGCATATATGAAAAGGGTCATGGAGCATTATTTGGTGCATAATTCAAAGCCCATACATAATCCAATTAAGAGGCGTCTAACCTTAAATCTTGATCCTTGCCCTAAAATAGATGATGACAAAGAGAAAATGAGTAATGTCCATTTTGCTAGTGTCATACGAAGCTTAATGTACACCATGTTATATACACGGCTTGACATTTGCTCTGCGATTAGTTTGGTAAGTCATTACCAGAGTAACCAGGACCTGCTCATTTGTAAGTGGTTCAAAAGAATCATGCACTACATCCGAGTATTGCTGACTTGGTCCATTGTCACTAAGGTGGAGACCTCAAGTTAAAAGGATACTCAGATGCAACTGAGGTGGTGACCCGGATGAGTCTAGATCAACCTCAGTATATGTCCTCATCCTGGGGGAGAGCCGTGTCATGGTATAGTAAGAAGCAAAACTGCATAATACTACTAATTATAGAGGTAGATAATGTTTCATGTTACCATAGAGGCAAAGGGCATTGCCATTAGGTATATACACACTAATAAGATGATTATATTCCTTTTGATTAAAAAACAATTCCTAGTGGTATGTTCGAAGCTTATATGTTCAATATTGGAATTCATAAAGTTTATTTTTTGCATGTTTCTTGTTATGTGATTGACACGTTCCTTTTATGATGAGCACAATGATCAATTTGTTATCATATGTTAGGTATATTAAAAGGTCACAGACTTTTGATTGTCCTAGTCACAAAGGTAATTGCTCTTATGCTTAATAGTGGGTAGGATAAGACTGAATCACAGTGGCACTAGGTGTTCAATACTGATTAATTACTCACATTAAAGGTGTATGAATAAAGGAATATAGTCGCCTTAGTAAGCCTAAGATGAGACTTGAAGGAATCGAATATGAAATATTAGATTTCATATTGAAGTGTTAAAAGCTGAATCTTGAGCATCAAGATTAACATGTTTATTGTGTTTATCTAGTGGCTCAACTTAGATTTCTGGTGAAAATCTAGACTGGCGATTCATATGACATATATAGTGACATGCCTAACTGAGTGAGAGTTATGCCATAACACATATTTCACACAATGTGTGCTTTTAAGACAATCGATACATGGTGTGGTAATTGACTTCTCTATCTCTTGTCATTATGTGCCCCTATGAATGATGACCCTTCAACTTAAAGTTGTGGTATGAAGCTAAAGCTTAGTGGTGCTATCATGATGTGTTTCTTAAGGACCATGATGTAGAGAATATTTTTTTACGAAAATTTTTCTTTATTTTTCTGTTTTCAAATTTTAAAGCATGGCTTCTCCTCCCCTACACCTAGATCTCATAATGTACTCATTGGGAGCCAGACAGTCACCATACTAACAAGACACATATGTACATAAACAAACCCACAATAATAAATATACAAAAATAAGAGACAAATTAAAAAGGAAAAAAAATTATACAAAATAAAAATAAATAAAGGGAAAAGAGGGAACGAAGTTAATTACTAGGTACCTAGGGACTTAGAACAGTCAACCTCATTTCCCTTAAGCATAGCATGAGAATCAATAGGTGATGGGGGAGGGTAGTGAACATGAAGGAAAAGCATGGAAAATATCGAGGGAGTTGAGGGATACATGATCAACAAGATCAGAACTAATGAAACTGTAACCACAACATCCATACTTGATCTCCCTATGAGAGTCTCGTTGAGATCATGCACCTTAATTAAAGGTATCGCTTGACTCATAATACATATCAACCTCATCAACACTAGCATCAACACCAAATGTCCCACCTACCTCGAACTCCGTCAACAAAGCTAAAGGGAAAGGTGGATTAGGAAAAGTCATAATAGATGTAGTGTTGTCCCTAAGGGTGATGGAGCAATAAAAGATAAAGTAGTCAAGGGATGGTCAAGTACTTCCTCTAATCTGGACTCTAGAATAAAAAAAGGAAAACCAACATTACACAATTAACAACAAGTTTAGGGGATCTAAACCTAAAGTCTGCCTCATGTGACAGGGCACTCCTGTAAATAATTTGTAAACTAACTTGTTACTCATTCATTATCTCTATCATGCTAGTAAGTCTAGAAAAACTGTCACCAAAATATGTTAAGGACAAGAATTGCCATCGTGAACAATAGCAAATCTTACACGCAAGAGGCGTATAATTAGGGATGCGGGGGTATGGGGTGTAAGAATTAGAACATCTAGTCTCAAATTCATAAGTATCCCGAGCCAACCACTCAAGCAATTGCTGAGCTTCATTATGTTTATAGCACAAAAATCCTAATGCTCCAAAAGATCATGGATCCCACAATTCATACCATCATAGACTATATTCAAAATTTCGCACTTCTCCAAGCAACAACCACAATGAGAAAGAAAAGTATGTAATTTATCATAGTATCTCTAAAAAAATTCATGCTCATATTGAGAAAGTAAAAAATTGGCCTTTTTTATTTTTAATTATTTTTCCCTCCCCCTAAAAAAAAGTCTAGTCTCAAATGCTAAAGTGAGCTCTGATATTGAAAAGCACCAACGCCCTTGGCAACAGCACCAAAAAACTTGTTACAATAAAATTATTGTAAGTGTATAGTGTAATTATAGCCAGCAACCGGCAAGCATAGGTCATATCCACATAGAGTTGTGTTTTTAAGTACCGAAGCAAACTGAAGTGTATCAATCTAGATAAATCAAAAACTAATAGGAAGTATAACTAAACTACTGAGATAAACAAAGAAGACTTCAATTATAATTAAATCTAAGATAAACCAACTAATCAAGTGAAGTCCTTACCTTCCTAAGTTATGCTATCATTCAAAGATGATCGATTGCACCATCAGAACTTACCAAAGCCCTCTTTCAAGAGTTAAAGGCTAGTTTAATTGTTCTAACTGCCTATTTTTATGAGGTCATCCCAATTAAACTACAAGAGTAGCAACCCTTGGTCTACTTAGGATTTCGACTATTTTTATGTCCAAACACTAGCCATCATCTCTACCCACACTAAACAATCAACAACACCTTTTAGTCCAAGTCAATTGTCCAAAAATCTAGACGAAAACTTTTTCAAGCATTTCATCGAACACTTGGTGAGCGTGAGAGAAAACCCTAAATCCAACCATAAAAAAGGCAGGCTAAGGTTCAAACAAGATCAACTAGCCATCTTAAGGGCCATCACAATCAAACATTATAACTTTAATCAGAACTAAACATCCAAAAGAAAATCAAAGCAAAGAATTAATGAACTAGTAAACAAAGCAAGAAGCATGAAATTAAAGAGAGAGAAGAAAAACTTAGTCTTAAATTGCGAAATCCAAAATCTTGTACATGATATATGCTAATCTCCTTTAAATTATTCTCCCCCTAATAGGGTTTGGGAATAGGATGAAGAAGCCTAAATCGTCCCCCTCAAAACCTAGAAAAGCCTCCCCTTAAACAGAAGCCTAATAGCAGCTTTATCGCAAAAACTGGAAAGACGCACGGCTGTGCTTTAACGCACGGGTGCCCATACACACCACGCCCTAGCAAGGCGCACGTTCGTGCACCCCATGCACTGGCAAGGTGCAACGCCATGTATTGCCCATCTGCAGCTTCGAAAAATCAGGTCTTCACTGCAGGGTTTCTACATGGTTGTGCCATTGTGCAAATCGGTGCACTCATTTTAGTCCTTTAGACTTGTTTTTTTTTTTGGCCCTCCAAACTTCATAGAACCTTTTTTCCTCCTCGAAATACGTCCCTTTCGCCTCATTTCCATCAAAATTGATGATTTTTTTTTTTTTGCAAGAACTTCTAAAAATAAGGAAAACACTTATAGGTATAATGTAAATTGAAAAAAAAAAAAATTTTGACCTTTCTCATCAAGATCCAACATAAAACTAGTAGGAAAAGGAAATCAAATAGGGGCTAAAATGAGGTCAAAATAGAGATTTATCAATACAGTTTAGCAAGAACATGTTAGGGAAACGGTTAACCTAAGATTAAATGTTAAGGGCATTTAAGAAAAAATCTATCCATGTTCATCATATTAGCTCGAGTGATTATATTGAGTATATAATCATATAATATATCATATGGCATAAAGGGACTGTTTATGCCATAGGTGATGTTCAGGACAATTTAGGGTAATCGTACTTCGTGAAAGTATTATGTTAGTTAGATGGTGACTTTATATAAAACCATTAGTCACTTTTTGGTCGAACGTTCCATTCCTGGCGTGTATGAAGAGTTGTGTTTTATGGATAGATTTGTGGTTTGTGCCCTACATGGCCGAGTGGGAGTTGTTGGTCGGCCCTAATAATGTTAGAGTTAGCTCATTTAAACTGTCTAAGTGATAACAGTTGTATAACCTAGAGCTACAAAAAGACAGGGAATTAGTCGGGATTAGATATATCAAGCCTAAAAACTAAATGCCTCCCGTCTCTCCTTCTTTGTCATGGCTATCACACTATCAACGGATTCGGGTCTGGGACGTGGATTCAATAGTGACTCTACTAGCCACTGATTGATTGTTCATATTGATTCGTGAGCAATCTTAAGCAACGAAAGCCTTTGCTTTTGGATCGCTAAGTATATCCTTAATCTACCAATAGTTTTATTAATGGCTTCTCCAAAACTTACTGGGATGACGTTGGTGTGCTACTAACTAGTGTAATCATTGACGTTTTAAAGTTAGGGAAGAACCTCAAGGATGTTTTTCACACAAAGCTTGTCCTTGCTCCTAAAATTGACTATCTCGAAGAGGCTGGTGATTTTTGGTTTATTGCCTCCTTCTCAATGGTCTAAATGTATATCGGAAATGATGTGCACCAAGTTAAATGAAGTCCTTCCTATGTTGTTGGAATCTAACACTATGAATTCATCCCGAGATAAGAAATGGTTTTATAATGTAATGCTATACAAAAGATTATTAGAGGTTATAATAGAAAATCACATTTGTCTAGATGCATCATGAAGGTTGATCACAAGAAGGCTTATGATATAATGTAACATGGGTTTGTTGAGGAAATGCTTCTAGATTTTAAGTTTCCTCTTAAGTTTATCCGTTGGGTGATGGTCCATTTGCAAAATACTTTTTTTCTCTATTAGATAAGTGGAGCTATCATGGTTATTTTTAGGGATAATAAAGACTTAGGCATGGAGATTTCATCTTACCTCTTCTATTTGTGCTTGTCATGGAAGTGCTTAATAAGGCCATTAAGTTTCATATTTAATAGAGCACTTTTCTCCCCCATCCAAGATGCACTTCTTTAAGACTTTGTCAATTATCATTTGCGGATGACCTGCTCATGTTTTATAGAGCTAAGAAGAAGTATGTTCAATGCCTTCTGAGTGTTTTTTTTACAATTTGTTGGTGCCTCTACATTATAGATCAATCACAAGAAATCTCATATGGTTTACATTATAGATCAATCACAAGAAATCTCATATGGTTATCTCTGGTGTTTCTTTGGGAACTGAGGCTAAGTTACAATAGTTGAATGTTTTTGTCAATTAAGTTATCCTTTAAGTACCTAAGTGTGCATGTCATTGTCAATAATTTTCATCTTTAGATTGTCAAGTTGAAAATTACTACAATAATTCAGACTTAGAAAAGTAAGCACCTTTCATATGATGGAAGAATCACTTGGGTTAACAATGTTATCACAGGTGTATACAGCTTTTGGGCTTCTAACTTGTGCCACCTAACCTAAGGAAGTTATTAAGAAAGTAGGGGCTCTTTGTATGAATTTTATGCAGGGTGGCTCTGATGGTTATCTTAAAAGCTCATAATTGCCTAGCAATTTTTTTTTTTGGCCTAAGGGTTAGGGAGGCATTAGATTTAGAAATTTTCTTCTTTGGAATTAGGCATTGTTGCAAAACATGTTTCTTCAATTGCCATGAAGGAGGACTCCACATAGATTAGGTGGATTCATTCTCACTACCTGAAAAGGCAAACCTAGTGGGATTACAACCCAGGATTAAACATTTGTTAGTATGGGAGAAAATTACTGAGTTTAAGAGACACCATAAAGTTGGGTTATTGTGGTAATAATTGGCTACATAGTAGTGATGGTATGTACACTACAAAAAGTGGGTATGACTGGTTGCTATAGCAAACAAATAAACCTGTTCGGACAGGTTTGGTTAGAAATATAACTAATCTACCAAAACAGTCCTTTCTATAACAAGATGTAGGATTACATAGTTAGGACTCTTTAGCCCTAAGCTATCTATTTCATGCCTTACGTGTATCTCATCTACTATTTGATTTGTAGTTTCACTCAGGAGGTCAGAATCACCATTTTCACTTGGTTATGGATCTCCCATACTCCTATTACTTGTATAAATATGACGAGATAATATGAAATGCTGTAAGCAAATGAAGAGTTTCTTTAGGGTTGTCATGCTGCCATGTTGTACCAGATTTGGAGCCACAACAATCATGTATTTTTTTTTTAAAGGTCTGCAAGAATGATGTAGTCTTCAACAGATAAAATTTGACACTACCAAGATAAACGCTTACAATAAGGAGGTGATCTGTTTGAGATTTACTTTGCTAAGGAAAGTTAGCAAAAAATATCAAAGTTATATAACGAGGCTTCATTTGAGTTGATTCTTACAAACTTGAGATCATTGTATTGTAATTATCCCTAACTCCAAGAAACGTTTACACATTGACCGATTGAGGTTTAGTTAATTGTTAGAACTTGTAACACGCCTAGTCCCTAGGGCTCGGAGTATTACGTTTCCTTACATCCTTCTTAACTTCTGGGGTGAAATTGACAGAGTTTTCCCTAAAAACAGACCATTTCTAGACTAAAAACCTTATAATAAACCCTTGTAATCAACGGAAGCATGAAACATTCTAAAATAAGCTCAACGGCTACACGTCGGAGTTCATAACTCAACGAACAGCTTGCTCCGAGTGCATCAAATAATGTAGTTCATTAATACAGGAGAAATGAAATATACAACTCAACGTTTCACACAACAGAGTACTGGGGTTTACATCCCAAAATGTAACTGATTTCAGCTAAAAGGGCAACTGACAAATTAGATAATTGGCTCATATGGCCATACATAGCAATTCCTAAACAGAATACATTACATGAACTAGAATATTTGTTTACAAACTTTTATAATTCTAGGAACACATTACATGACTTCGTTAAACATGTAAGACCCCCTTTAAATGGGCACACATGACACCTTGGAACTCCATCTTCGCACAAGTGACTTAGCTTCTACTTGTCATAATGCAAACTTGGGGAAAAAGGGGAAAGACTAAAATGATGAGCAACCACACGCTTAGTGAGTATTCCCCAACTCCTTAAAACTAAAACCGTTGCAGGCAATAATACCATTAATAGCCACATATCACGTGCTTATGTATTAATATTGTATTAGGCAATCATAGTCTCCAAGGATGGATTATTACCCATAAACTTCGTTCTAGCCACTTAAACTCATTTCTAGGTCCCTAAATGACCAAACCTCTTTAAAACCAAGCACTCAAGCACATAAACTGGCAATAGAAACTATGCACTAGATCTTTTTTCATAGGTTATGCACATTCAAGCTTAAATGTACGCTTCATTGCAAGGATATAGCCATGCCTTACTTGTAATTTCATTCAAATACTCATTCATAAAATAAGCACAGGATATGCACAGAGATCTTCCTTTTTCTTTCTGAATGACAAAGAATTTCATTAATTCCCAACTATAGGCTATGTGGTACAATACGCGAGTTATGCCTTGTCTATCCAATTCACTTATGCAAGACTCTTAAACACATGGAGTAGAGATTATGAAAGGAGCTTTCTTTCACAAAGGTACACATTTAAACTTACATGCTTAATGCATCACAAGAATATGGCCATGCGTTACTTAGAATTTCATTCATACGGTACTTAGAATCTTAATCACAAGACATGCGCAAGAATCTTTTTTTATTTTTCTGAAAACACTTTGACTCTTGAAAACTCTTTTCATAGCCTCTTGAGTCTCGTATTGTTTAAAAGAAATCTCTTTCATAATGGTCATCCAATGGCCCTTAAAAACTATTCGAATCTCATTCGAACTGGCCTCTTAATGGTCCTTAAAAACTTTCTTTCTTTCTAAAATACTTAAACTGGCGAAATGCTAACTAATTTTCTTACTTATTAGGAAAATATTATTAGCATAAGATCATCAGGATGTGCTCGTTGGTTGAGATCTATTCTCAACCCCTAGTGAGACTATCACTCACGCTAAACTCTTCCTCCCCGGATGGCAACTAAATTGGACCTTAACCCTCGTCAGGGTCTCTAGGGCTTCTCATTACTGGGACCACTTCCTAGGTGAGGGACTCCCCCGTACAACAAGTTCACTTCCATGGGATTCCCCCATTCAAGCAAGTTCACTCCCATCTTATTGTTCCTAAATACGATATCTTAGCCAATTTAAAGTTTATGGTCATAACGGCTAATAAATTTACTGTCTCTCACAGCGAAATCCTTTTTCATACAACGCACTCTCTTTTTACTTAAACTCCTTATGGATTCCCCCGTTCTAGCAAGTTCTCTCCCAAAACTATATTTATACAGTCATAAAATGTTAGAATGTATAAGGTCTTGATGATAACAAATCCAAGTGTTGTTGTTGGTCCAAACAGTCTTTCCAAACAGGTCCTTACTGCTGTTCTCAAGTCTTAAAACTGCTTGACTAAT
>NCQV01098714.1:0-13745 GCA_002740545.1 Lophocereus schottii
AACCCGAGCCCGTTTAGGGCCGTTTGCGATGCAACAAGACTTGATCTATATTTGCTTAGCTAAACTCTCTTAATTAAGCCTTAATCAAGCTTGATAATTTTGACTTTTCTGCTTTTATTTGCAGCCAAGTAAAATGTAAATATAAATTGTAAAATTTTTATTTTTGTTTCATTTTAAACCAAGCTTTCAAGAGACTTTCTCTCTCTTCCTTCTCCTCCTTCTCTCTCTACACGGCAACCTGCAGAATCAGCACCCTCTCAGCCACCTTTCAACCACCAAAAACCCATAAAACCACCCTCACTCACCACCCCCAAACACCCCTTTCACTTCCATAAGCATCAAGAATCATTTCTACCACTTTTTCAATCACAAAGTGAGTTTTCTTTTCACCCCTATGCTGATTTTAGTTTTTGATTCTTGATCTTGTTGGTTTTGTTTCTTATTTTGGTTGCTTTAGTGATGGATTATGATGGTTTTTATGGTGTGAAGAATCATCTAGTTGATGGATTATGTTGGAGTTGAAATTAGATGAGGTTAAGGTTAGGGTTTTATCTTAGTGATGCAAGCTTCTTGTTCAGGTGTTGTTTAGTGAATAATCTATCCTTATTTTTGTTTATCACTTGATATATTGAAGTTGTTATGTTTTTTTATGGTGTTTTGAAAATTTGGGAGTGAGTTCAAAGTGACCCAAAGTTAGGGTTTTATCCAAAACGCAAGGCTTGGATCAACTAAGTGTAAATTTAAGGTGTGTGTGTATAAGTGACTAGAAAAGGAGTTTTATTTGATATGAATATGAAGAGGAATCATGTATGGTGTTTGTGTATGATGTTGGTATGTACCAAAGTATATTTATATACTCTTACGAAAGAGTTTGAGTTGAGGATTGGGGTAATAAGTGAAGGAAAACACTAAAGCAGTGCTACAGGAATTTTCAGAAAAACAGGATAGTATTTAAAATGAAACTGGTAATTATCAGTCCATCCAAAAATTCTGATTTTTGATGGGTGGATAGGTCAGCATGTTAGATTAACAATGGATTTTGAATCGCATTAATCCGAGGTTCGTGGAGAAAGTTATGGTCATTTTACCGAGTCTGTACAGGGTGGGCTTAAAACTGACATGTTGATGTTTTAGCCATATTTTAGGAACCCTATCATGGGAATCACATTTGGTGTTCTTAATGAAAGTTTTAGAGGACTTCTTAAGCTGTTTATATTGGTGTATTACATCTCATTTCGATGAGTATAAGTTATGCTGTATTCTTTCCATACCCTCGTTACAAGTCTTACTCTCTAAACTTGCTGCCATGCCTTAAATCAGCATTTCTATAATTTATTTAGCTTCAATCTTATTTAGCTTCAGTACTTTAGATTAATCCACAAATTGGTTTGTACACATTCTTTATAAGCTATTTTTCATTAAGAGTAACCTTTGTGCTAGTTTTATTTAAAAAGTGTTCATTATAAGAACAGATTCATTTCTAATCTCATGCTCCTGTAATGATCTTTTGAACAGAATCAAGTCCTAATCTCTCATCCTCTCCATTTTAGTGCATCTATTTACTTTGTGAACTAGCTTTTAAAACCTTCAGGTACGTTCATTGACTGTATCTTTAGAAATCAACATGTATTTATTGAAATTGAAATGTTTTGGTAAGTACATCAATGAATCAATTGAATAAGTGCTTTATCACATAATTGGTGACCCCATCAGTTATTAGTTATCGGACTTTGCCTTCCAGTTACCCGTGTGACTTCAGGTCAAGTCCTCCAGTCGGCTTGACAGGTGTACACCTATACACAGATCATAACAGTTACTAGGCGTGCACTAACAGATAATAATTGGCAATTGAACTTTATATGCATCTTATTCCCTGTGTTAAAATCAAAATGAATTGCAAAGCGGGCCCTCATAATTTTTCATGAATCTTTATCAGTACAGGGGTGCATGTACTGAGCTTTGGCTCATAGTTCAAAATGTTTTATGTTTTGTTTTAGGAAAATGTTCAGTGAACTGCCATCAGGCGGGCCTGGAGGCCGAAGGTGATAAATGAGGCAGGACGGTTCCTATGATTGACGGTGTAGGTGAGCTATCTTGGTATATTGTGATGTATTTTGGAGTGTCTACTATATGTTTAAACTGAATTATGTATTTTGGATGTTACAACTGTATTACGGAACTGAGTTATGTAAGTTGGTGTTATCCTTGAGATATTAAAGCCTTTTTTGTATATCACTTATTGGTTTGAGTGTTTATGATAGTGAATGCCCCTGATAGGATAACCTTTGGTTTATGGCAAGCTTTCATGCATAACGGAAGCCTTGTCCTTCGTGGACGGCGGTAACGTCCCGTTCATTGAGTTATTATATTTTATTGTGACCCTTGAGCAGGTAAATGCGAGTAGCTAAATGTAGGCAATGACTCATGTACATTTAGGGCATTACACTCTTACCCTGCAGGTACCCTCAGGTTATCAGGTCAGACCCAAACCTCACACATTCTCCACATAGAAAATGAGATTTTTCACTAAGTTTTCTTTTGATTATAAAGTTCAACTTCAAACATCCTATAAAACAAAAGGTCAAACAATAACATAATCTTCCAATGAGGTGCATCGTAATTACAAACACTCTAATGCGTAACTTAGTGATTAAATGTTTAGTTCACTAAAATGACTACTCCAAACATTAGAGCATAAGCGTTAGAAGGCTACGACCCAGTGAGATTTGGAAAGGTGAATGAGGGAGAGGATAAGAAGAGACGAGAAAGTAGGAAGCAAAATGGTATTGAACAAATGAAATATGAAGTATCTTGTTTTAATTTTAAAAATTTTCTATTTTTTAAAAAGTGAGGGATAGCAGGTCGGGTTAGAGGATCAAAACCTCTAGCCAAGCCCGACTCTTATCATATTTGGGTACTCTCAATTGAGAGTTGAGGTAGGTTGGAGCCCCAAAAAAAAAATAAAAAATAAAAATAAAAACAGAGGTGACCTTGACCCTTATTTTTGAGGGTCAGGTCAGGCAGGCGCTTTGAACAGCTCTAGTCTCCATTGAATGGAGCTCCTCACGTGCCATGTATGAACTGTTAAGAACTGCTTGCTCCACATGGTTTTAAAGCCTCGTTCTAATTCCAGGACCATCAAAATTTTACTTACGCGTAGGGATAGCTGGGTAATTTTTTTTTTGGGGGGGGGTCTTCCATCTCCCTTCCAAATCAGAAGAGAAATTCATTAAAACTTTTAATAATATAACTAGTTTTTGACACTCATACGAATTTTTTAATTTTTTAATTGTAATTGTTTTTAGGACTTACTCGTAACCATGGTCAATGTAAATTATAATTATCTATATCAAAAACTGTGGTTAACTTGAAAGAAAAAATGCATAATTATTATACTGTCATACTTTTGGTATATTTTTTTGATATAATAACTTCTCTATAATGAAAGTCACATAACTTGCTAATATTATGATTATTTAGAACCCTTAAATTGATTTGGTAAGGAATTAGGAGCAGCGAAGTCTTTAATAGCTCATGAAATAGAATTAGATAACGTTTGAAATTCGTCGTAACTACCTTTGATGCTATATAATGCATACATTAGTCCTTGTAATACTTCAATTTCTAAAATTATTTGATAATTGTTAATTTATTTTTGGGTATAACAATGGTAGTGATAACTCTATTTCTTTTGCTAGGTATTTTAAAAAATATTTCTATATTATTTTATGTATTATTAATATGTTACAATGATCTTATTGGAGTAAAGAAAATAAGTACTTAATTACATATTAATTATGACAATCTGAATATTACTTAATTTTCTTTAAAAGAATAATGTATGTGATTGTAATAAATTACTTATATTTTGAAATATGCTAGAGCAGTCCAACCTCCCAAAATTTGAAACGTAGGAATGATTTTCCTATCTTCTTTTGAGTGTGTGTGTGTAACACCGCTCTTTCCCTATGAGGCATATTACATCATCAAAACTCCATTATGGAATCATTAAGATTAAATTAAAAGTTAAAATGGTCCTTAAAGAGCTTATAAAATAGCAAAGAGTGTGAATTTTTCTTAAGAAAGATAAAAATTAGGTCCTGCTTGAATAGCCATGCTTAGCAAGGACTAAAAACAAGGTAACCTAAAAATGAACCATTAGGAGTAATTGTGTCTCTCACTGCACGAGCTGCCTACTCGAAGTACACATCATCTATTATAATCAACCACTAAATAGTTTGAGAAATAAATGACGTCTTAATGGGTTACATAATCGGATATCAACCAACTTATGACACACTTAAGGAAATGTTACAACATGTTTAGGGACGAGGCAGGTGGCATTCACCCTAAGGAGGCCAACGAGTCAAACTACCAATGTGTTACAACAATACAAGTCCAAAAGATACACATCCACATCAACCAAGTTACAAGAGGAGCATTAGAACAAAATAAAGTAATGCATCAGCATCCCCCAACATGTGAGAACAAGCAAAAGAAGTGTTCTTCCATGATGACAAAACCTTCTACGAATCTGAAAATGGGTAAAAAGAGGCGGTGAGCAAACCATATGTTCAGTGAATAACCAACAACCTAAAAACTAGTGGTGCACAAAACAATCAAAAACCAAAGACCGAACTGAAAAACTAAAAAACTGAACCGAAAAACTGGTTAGCTGAGCACATTTTTCAAAAAAATCAGTTCGGTTAACCGAACCGAAAAGAATTTTTAGTTTTCAATTCGATTACGGTTCGGACAATTTGAAAATTCGATTAATCGCCGGTTAACTAAACCGAAAATCATTTGTTTTTTAAAATATTATACAAAAAAAAAATATAGATAACAAAGTGCACCTTTTTAAGATTTAAAAATGGTAACCAAGGTTTAATTTTTATAAAAAGAACTTCAACATAAAAAAAGAAAATTTTGGGTAAGAAAAAATATATTTTTTATTATTTGTGAATGGTTAACTGGTAACCGAACCGAAAAATCAATTAACCGTACCAAAAAACTAGTTTTATTGACTTTTTCAGTTTGGTTATGGTTCGGGTTTTGGACAAACCAAAATTTTTGGTTAACCAAAAAATGGTTAATCAAAATTTTTGGTTCGGTCACGGTTTGGAATTTTTGTGAACCGAAAAATAGATTAACCGAAACTCCGGTTAACCAATGTTACACATGCTTACTTAAAATCCAAGACATTTACACGCTGTACGTCACTTAATATCACTCAATTAATAGTGGCATAATAGTATTGTAGGGTGAGAAATCGCTTTTTGTAGCTTTTCGTAGAATAAAACTGAAGACTTCGTTCAATTAGGTGCTGAATGCAAGCTTCACCAAAGTAGCATATATGCACCATTTAAAATATTTTCACCAACCTTTACGCAAGACACATGCAAATAGTGTGAAAATACATTTTTAGTTCGGATGAATGAAACTGAAATCCTTTTTTAAAATACTATTTATGGTCAAAACCCTTAGAAATTCACAACACATCACTTATTGGATTAAAATTTATTCTTAGAGCATTTTTAGTTGGTAGTTGCCAGTTTCTGCTCAATATGGGTTAGACGCATAGGCACTAGACACTTAGGTTCCTAAGATATACTAAAGACTAGGATGTACTCTACTCTCTTCGAGATAATATTAACTTGAAATGCATAGGTTAATCTTTGAAAACCTAGAATGTATTGGGAATCCCTACGCCTAGAATGCATGTGCCCCATAATTCTTCGGAACCTGACTATAATGCAAGCCCTTTAATTATTCTCAACAACAAAGTCTTTTGACATAAATACAACTTTTGCAATCACAATCCATTTTAAAAACTTTAACCACCCAACCAATTTTATTTAGAAACAAAGTAATTTTTCAAAACTTGGTAAGCATTCCAACAACACTTAAAGCCATGGCAACACAAACACCAATCATAAAGCATGAAATATGCATTTTGGTCTTATTCACTTTGTAAAACAAATTCACATCCATTAGGCTTACCATTGTCCTGGTCATGCAGCCAACACACTTTAAATGTCATTGTCAAAATAACAACTAATTAGTTAAGAAAATATTTTAAATAATAAAGATGCCATAAAAAACATAAAAACATTAACAAGGCTAACAATTGATTAATACAACCAAGGAAGCTACTAAAAGTCTTCAAGCATTATTTATGATCTCATATATCACTTTCTTACCACAACACTATTAGTCTGACTACACTAAAATATCTCTTTAGTTAGGGGCACATAACCTAGGACCCATGTCCAAGACTTTCCAATGCCTATCATTAACATATTACTTCCAGTACCTAACATCCAGTCCAAATTTTAAGAATGTATTAAATGTACATATAAACTCCTCTTTTTCTTTGTTAATCTTCATCAAATTTCTCCTTTCTTTATTCCCTTTTTTGTTCCAAGCTAAACCTTTTCTACATCATTCAATAGTCATACATGCCTTAATCTATAAACCACTGAAATTGTGGTTATAACTTTATTCCCAAAAATTCCAGCAATTGGCCATATAAATCTCATGGTAGTCCAGAAAAAAGATATGGATCTATCTATTTAGTCTCTAATGCTCATCGAAATACCAATACATCCAAACATCTCTCAAAATCCAACAAACTCTAACTATCAACACCATGCCTTCCTTAAAAATTTTAACAACTCCACTAAGTAACGCTAGTTTCTACTCATCATCACCAACAAAACTGAAAAATAAATTCAATTTTAAATTAATGTAATTTAGGGAAAGAGTTACCCACTTGAGGATTTTGGTTGAAAATGCTAGAATTGCAAGATCAGAGTGTTGCTTGAGTTCCCTTCTTCTTCCCAAGAGTTTCCTCCTCTTCTTCTTCTTCCTCATCAACTCTTGCTCCCTTCTTCTTCCTCTCTTTCCCCTCTTTCTTTCTCTCCTTTCTCTCTGCCATGTTTGACTATGGTTGTGATGTGTGTGAGTTAAGTAAATCCTCCTGCTGGCACTACTGACTAACCCCCCTCCCTTTCTTTTTTTTTTTCCTCCTTTTGTTTTTCCTTTTAGTTGCCAAGGCTATGTGGGAAACCCCCACCCACATAAACTCTTTCCTCTTTTGCTTTTTCACTTTTAACCCAATAATTGAATTGGGGAAAATATCCACTATTAGGGTTTGACCCAATTTGACTAGTATTAACACAAATTGAGCAACCAAAATATAAAAACCTAAATTTAAAAAAATTAAAACAACCAACTAAACAACAAATAGCTGTAAGCAACTATTTACCTAAAATAAAATGTTACATAATCACAAAATTAGCCAATAAGACTGTTAAATTAATCTAACTCATGTAATCAACTAAAATGAAATTTCATAGTCCTTATGCTTTCCCCACCAAAGAAATTTGGTCCCTAGGAAATTTGGTCCTTGAAATTTTAGTTACCTATTGCTAACAGGATGTCATACTTTCTGCACATATCACGTTCAAGCTCTTAGATTGCTTCAGCCACTTTGTGATACTTCCACAAAGTCTTGATGTATGGTAGACTTTTGTTTCTCAGCTTCCTTTCTTTCCTTTCTAGGATGCATATCGGTTCTTCCATAATGGTAAGATTCTCTTTGATTTAAAGGGTTTCATAGCGGATTATGTGATCTGGATCATAAACAGACTGGCACAGGTTGCAAACATGAAACAGCTCATGTATGCCTTGAAGAGACGGTGGCAAGGCCAATTGGTAAGCCACCTTTCCCACTTTTTGAAGGATTTCAAACGGCTCGATGAACCAATGACTAAGCTTAACCTTTGTGCCTAAATCATAGATGCCCTTCAAGAGGTGAAATTCTTATAAATACATGAACTCCTACTTTGAATTCTAACAGCCTTCTTGTTTTGTTCGCATAACTCTTCTGTCTACTTTGAGCTATTTGAAATCTTTCCCTAATGGTTTTAACCACCTCATTGACTTGGTCAATCAACTCTACTTTAGATGGTTCTCTTTGCCTTATTCATCCTAACAAATAGGTGTTTTACAACGTCGTCCATACAATGCTTCAAATTGGGCCGTCTTAATGCTAGCAGGATATCTATTATTGCAGACAAACTCTACTAATGGCAAGTAACAACCCCACCCACATAGTCCAGGGCACAAGCCTTCAACTTGTCCTCCAAGGTTTGGATTGTCCTTTCTGACTTCCCATATGTTTGAGAATGAGATGTTATTCTTGCATGCCATTCAATACCCATTAATGCTTGGAATCAATACTAAGGCGCACACCATGTAACCTGACTATCTCCTAGATATATAGATCAGCGAGATGCTCTAAAGTGAATGTGATCCTAATTGCGAGAAAATGAGTAGCATTAATTAGTTTGTCGACCACTACCTAAATGCCATCATGGTGTTTAGTACTCTTTGTAACGCCCCCAAATTAAACATGATTCACTGTTTGTATTTTCCTTAATAATCCCTCAATTATAATCTGATAAACCCAACGATAGGGATGTTACCGCCGTCTAAAAAGGACAAGGCTTGAAACATGAGTACTATAAATAACATAGTTAAGCATAACCTCACACATATACATATACACCTGATCAATCCATATATAATAAACTATTAACCAATATAAGGTTTTTACACCATAGTAAAAACAATTCATCATGTAATCTGCATCTCCATCCACTGAAGAATTCAATATACAGCTTTAAAGTATGCATATACTTACTTCTGATCCATCCGAATTTCCTTACTTCATTTATTCTCTTCAACTGATTTGTTAGCATGGGGGCAATTCTCTAAGCATTTACCTAAAACAAAACATAAAAAATATTTCGAACTGTGAGTCGAAGCCCAGTACATGCATCGCGGAATTGTTAAATGATCTATGAATAAATTGTTTGGGCGGCCGCTTTGCAATTCAATTGAAGTTAAAACAGTGAATGAGATGAATGTAAAATTGCATTGCTACTTATTATCTGATAGTGAACCCCTTGATACTGTTATGATCTATGGATAGGTATGCACCTGTCAAGCCGATCGGGGACCTGGCCTGAAGCTGCGCAGGTAACTGAATGGCGAATCCTCTATAGATGATAACTGACGGGGTCACTAATTAACTAATAAATCATTGTATGAACTAATTCATTGATGTACTTATCAAAATATGATAACGTTGCTAAATACACTTGGATTTCTAAAGATACAGGCAATGGACGCACCTGAAGTCTTCAAAATGATATTTCACTTAATAATACTTAGGCACAATAGAAACGATAGACTAGGCCCTGATTCTGCTAAAAGAATGTAATTATAGGTAAATGTAGTTAGTAAACCATATTCACTGACATAATTTGTAACTTTAATGGAAATTGATTTATTTAGAAAGACTTGTACAATTCCAACAATTCAATATAAGACAAGTTAAACCAAAATGAACTGATTTTAATTCAGTATAAGACAAGTTAAACCAAAATGATCTGAATAATAAATCAGTTAGGGTTATCAAACTTGAAATACAACAAATTGAAGCAAAATAGACCAAATGGAAATGATTGATGTAATAATGAAAAGATTTTAATTGATATAAATGAAATATGGGTTTCTGATATTTCTAAAATGGATAATGGAAACTGTGATACTTCTAAAATAGATAATAGAATGGTTAATGCCTCTGAAATGCATAATAGAAGGTTCAATGCCATGAGGGGTGTTGTGAGGTTCATAAAAAGCGCAAATAATCTCAGTTGATCCGATAGACACTAATTTGTGTCATTACTGTGCCCACTTTTCAAATTTCATTTTCATGCTCACTTAACTCGGTTTTTAAAACCAAGTAAGCTTCTATACATGATCAAACTTGTTGAACTCACTACACTTTGTAAGTTTCTTGCAATATCCATAATTATATAGAAACTTCTGAAAATATTTCCAAATATCACGATTTCTGTTTTCACTCATGTTACCGTTTGATAGTCTGCATTAGAAAATTCGTATCTTTCACTCCCTACCTCCAATTGAGATATAAAACCCCAATACGTAAAGCTTAGGAAGTTCTATAAAATGTATATTCAGGACACGAAACATGGTTCACATAGTCAGGTCCCTAAAATTGGGCTAGAACACAACCATGCATAACTTCAGTCCAATTTGCGCAGTCGTAGCAAAATGATCATAACTTTTTCCACAAAATTCGGATAAGGTGATTCAAAAGGCATGTAAAAGATAGCTCATTGATCTATCCACACACCAAAAATCACAATTTTGTAATACCCCAATCAATACAAGTGTTTCCGTAAAATCTCCTGTTTAAATATGCTCACAGTTTCGATGCATTCTGCGCAGTCTTTAGTAAATTGGTCATAACTTTGTCCACACAACTCCAAAATTAAGTAATTCCAGAGCCTATTAAAAGATAATGCATTAGGATATACTACACCCAAAATCACAATTTTTTGACGTGCCAAACAGTAGCAGTTAATTCCTGAAGTGGCCCCTATTTCAGGTCTGTTTCTCAGCTCTAACTCACATATTTTCAATCTTTTATTCACATAACCATCCACTAAAATCACTCTTTAACTCATCTAAATCAACATAAACATCTTGATATTCATTACCAACACCAAAGATCATAAAATCTCATTTAAAACAATCAATATCCATCATCACCACCTAAACTTGCATAATCATGAACAGCTTCAAAATCACTTGCTTTCAAGATGATCCAACCAATAAAACATCAAAATAGTTCTTGATTGCATCAAAACAACATGATTCATATCAAAACTAGCATAAAACCAAGAATTAAATAAAGTTGAAAGATTACCTCACTTAAGCTTGAATATAAGAAGATGTGAAGGTGGTATTGTGTTTGGTGCTAGTGGTGGTTGAGGGGGTGGCAGCTGGTGGTGTTGTGGTGGTGGGGCTGCCCGGCAGTAGCCCTGGCTAATGGCAGAAGATGCCGGTAGCAGGCTGGGCAGATGTTAGCCGTGGAGGAGGAGGTGGAGCAGGAAGAAGATGGTCTTGCTTGCTTAGTTGGTTTATGCATTTTACTTGGCTATAAATGAAATGAAGGTAAAGCAAAAGACTTGGCTGAGATTTTATCCTCCAAAATATCTCTTGCTAATGAAAATTAGGAGTAATGATGGTAATTAGCTGAACAAATGGATTCGAAACATGTTGGGCCGAAATTGGCCTTAAATGAGCTAGGGTTGGGGAAAAAAATACCAAACCGGGTACGATTAATTAAATTTGTTTTTACGAAGTTAGAAATTAAATGTGATAACATGAAAAATAATTTAATCTTTTAAATCATAATTATCAAGGCCTACTATCAGTTTTCCTCAAATTAGTACGGTAAATGAAACTTGAATTGCAAAGTAGGGCCCAAAATTAAATTCTCCCAAATGGGATGATTAAGTGAGAAAAATAAATGTGAAAAATTAATAACATCGCTTAATTAAATAAATAAAAATGATTTAGGGTCGGGCTATTATAACCTTCCCCCCTTAGAGAGTTTCATCCTCAAAACTTATGAACTTTGTCAAGACATGCAAGGTTATTTCAAGTATGGGTACTTGGCTTTCACTTGCTTCTCAGTTTGTCAAGTAGCTTCTGAGGAGGTATCATTTACCCAAAGTAATTTAGTTAAAGATGTCTGCTTAATGCTTAACTGCTTAATCCTGTGATATAACATCTAAACTGGGTGCTCTTGAAAACACAAGACACTCAATGACTGTAATAGATTTGATTATGAAAGCATGGTCAGGATCTATAATGTATCTGCTGAATTGTGAGGTAAGAAACACGTTATGCACGTGTTTGAGTTATATAGGCAGATATGGTAGATAAGTTATGGAATTTGACCTTTCAGTGAACTGATATGGTGAAAGTTTCTTAGACCCTTAATTGATGAAACTTTCTAAAAAACCTTGTTATATACATGAAAGTCCAGAAATCTCCTTCTTTTATCAACATAGCATTTCTGTCGCTTTCAATAGGATATTTTCAGGAATCTTCTAACATGTGTCACCTTATTAAATGCTGGAGAAGATCTTCATGACCCATAAGATGATTTGTTGTCAATGTCTGCTGTCATTTTGTCATGATGTTTAATGAAGGATTCTTTACTAGTGCTATCACAGCGTTGACTACTGGGAGTTCCATACTTTTTTTAAATGTAAATATTGGTCGTAGGTCATGAAGTACTACAAGCTCCAACTTAAAAGAGTTGATCTATTGATATTTTTAGATGATTGCCCATCTGTTTCAGGATGATAAGAACTGCAAAAGTTCTATCTACTTCTAAAGGCTCTTTGAAGTGCTTGTCATAACAGGCTTAAAATCTCTGATCTCGATCATACACTATATCTGAGGGAATCCCATGACAAAATGCATTGAAATTGAATCGCTTTCTTAAGGTTTTGCTTTATTCTTTGGAGCTCAGGATCATCATCCTGATTCACTCTAATTTCCTCCATTAGGAAGGACTGTAAGGTAAGTGCCGACATTTGAACATTCGTCTTCCTGTGTAATACTAATTGAATGTCTAAGTCCTCAAGTTCTCTTAAAAGATTCAGTTAAGTAGTTACTACAGTATTCAAGGTATGTTGTGCCTTCCTATTCCGGGCATTTGCCACAACATTTCTTTTTCTTGGTTGACATTAGATCTGCCACAATTGATATTTCATGTAGACTAAGCTTCTTTTTAGAGAAGATGTACTTCAAGCTTTGATGATCAGTATTGATTTTGCATGCTACTCTATATAAGTAATGTCTTCAAATTTTCTCTACAAAAACTACAGCTACTAACTCCATATCATAGGTAGGTAATCCTTCTCATAAGGCTTGACTTGTTAGCAGGCATAAGCCACCAATTTAACTTCTTACTAACTTTATAGCTTTCTTTAACAAATTGGTCAGGGAGGACAATATTTGTCAAATCCTTCCTTAACTCGATAATTCCCTACCAAACTCAAACGGTTTCTAATCTCAGTGCATTGGTTGGTCTTGAGCACTTCTGCTTTCACCTTTTGCAAATCAACCTTAAGATCTTCCTTTGAAATCATATGTTCCAAAAATACCATTGCTTCCAACAATACTCATGCTTCTTGTATTTACTATGTAATTGATGTTCCTTCAAGGTCTATAACACTGTCCTCAAATGAACAATATACTCATCTTTGTCCTTAGAGTATTTCAAGATATCTTTTATGAACACCACAACTTGTCTAGATATGGTCTGAAACTCTATTTATAAGATCCGTAAAGGTTGCAAGGCCATTGATTAGGCCAAAAGACATCACAGTGAATTGATCATGATCCAAATATAGTCCGTAGTGTGGTTTTGGTAATGTCTTAAGGTATAATCCAAAGTTGATGGTGCTTTAACCTCAAAACAATCTTAGATAATGTTCCCTGCAGTTGATTAGTCATCTACTTGGGGTGATGGGTATTTATTTTTGATGGTGATCTTGTTCCGCTCCCTACAAGCAATGCATAACCTCAAGGTTCCATTCTTTTTCTTTGCAAATAGAACTGGGTATCCCATTAGGGAACATTTGGATGGTCTGATAAATACTTTCGGTCATAGCTCATCTAACTGAATCTTCAGTTTTCTAAGCTCTGTTGGAGCTATACAATATGGGGCATTGGAGATAGGTTGAGCATAAGGGATTAATTCAATCTCATAACCAATTTCTCTTCGCAGGTCACTCCTGATAATTCTTCAGGAAAACATCTATAAATTTGCAAACTATTGGGATATC